>JACXGK010001640.1:0-65976 GCA_016801125.1 Novumbra hubbsi
TACTTTGTCCTCCAAACACAACGAGTTGATTTTTTACCAAAATGTTCTATTTTGGTTTCATCTGACCATATGACATTCTCCCAATCTTCTTCTGGATCATCCAAATGCTCTCTAGCGAACTTCAGACGGGCCTGGACATGTACTGGCTTCAGCAGGGGGACACGTCTGGCACTGCAGGATTTGAGTCCCTGGAGGCGTAGTGTGTTACTGATGGTAGGCTTTGTTACTTTGGTCCCAGCTCTCTGCAGGTCATTCACTAGTTTCCCCCGTGTAGTTCTGGGATTTTTGCACACCGTTCTTGTGATCATTTTGACCCCACGGGGTGAGATCTTGCGTGGAGCCCCAGATCGAGGGAGATTATCAGTGGTCTTGTATGTCTTCCATTTCAATTGCTCCCACAGTTGATTTCTTCACACCAGGCTGCTTACCTTTTGCAGATCCAGTCTTCCCAGCCTGGTGCAGTTCTACAATTGTGTTTCTGTTGTCCTTTGACAGCTCTTTAGTCTTGGCCATAGTGGAGTTTGGAGTGTGACTGTTTGAGGTTGTTGACAGGTGTATTTTACACTGATAACAAGTTCAAACAGGTGCCATTAATACAGGTAACGGGTGGAGGACAGAGCAGCCTCTTAAAGGAAGAGAAGTTACAGATCTGTGAGAGCCAGACATCTTGCTTGTTTGTAGGTGAACAAATACTTATTTTCCACCATAATTTGCAAAAATATTAATTAAAGATCCTACAATTTGTATGTATGTGTATATATATATATACATACAGTATATTTATTTGTGTATTGGCGCTGTATTTCATATTAAAC
The DNA here is from genome assembly GCA_016801125.1 of Novumbra hubbsi. NCBI lineage: Eukaryota > Metazoa > Chordata > Actinopteri > Esociformes > Umbridae > Novumbra > Novumbra hubbsi. The sequence continues at coordinate 816 of JACXGK010001640.1, forward strand.
CCAAACCAAGAACAATCAAGCAGCTTCTACAAATGACATCCCTTAGGTGAAACAATATTAACAATGGTTCCTTTCAGTCTGTTGCTAAGGGTTACCTAAGAACAATTGTAGTTAATCCTCTTTCAATAATGAATATATTTTCGCCATATTTGGATTATTTTATCAGCAAATTTGAACTAGCTTTCAGTATGATCCTGTATTACAACACATTTCTGAGTTCATTCAGTTGAACCAACATGTTATGCACTTAATTGCTAAACATGGTATTGTCATTAGGGTTCCTCCGGTAGGAGGAAACCTATTGTTATTATTTTAGTTTTTTAGTGGATATTCCATTTAGATGAGAGGAGGAAATATTTTTGGTCAGTGTAATCCGACATGTCAAATTACAGAGATCAAAGCTTTGGCTAGGAAAACAGACATTAAGGACAAAAACAGTTGCTGTCTGTAATGGTTCACATTGGTCTACTTGAGGCCTAATTCCATTTCCATGAATTTCACTCTGTTGGTTACAAATCCTAATAAAATGTTTCATGTTGTTTGCTTGGGTTCAGAGGTATTAGATGTTGGACCAAGCTGGTCTCAAATGGCTACTGGGAACAGTAGCCGACATAGTGGCATAAGTGTCATCAAAGTATTATGATTTAAATTCCAGTAATTATTCACAACATGAAGACTTCATTGTATGAATCCCAACCTTGCTGTTTTTCACAAAAGCAAGACGGAAAATTGGTTTTCACGATCACTCTGTGCACCTGCATTTTCCAGCCCTCTGCTTAAATTGGCAAAGATCATTATTTCCATTAGAGTGTCATTATAAAATTATTTTCATAGTCCTTCATTTGGATCCTGTGAATCAACAATGAGGTTTAATTTCATTTGAGCAGAATGGAATTAGGCCATCTGAACAGCCACCACAATGTCCACGCTTAATATGAGCAGTGTAAATAGCCCCACCTCTTTGAATGGTCATGAAGGCATTATGTAGAGCTAAAAGGCAGAATAAAGAGGTCCTAGATGACTCACTTCTACAGGTCTGTCTGTGGATGTTTCGTTGTGGACAAATAACAGTGGTAATGCCTTAACTGAAAAAGCACATGTCAGATGGAAACCACAGGGAACACGTTTCAATGGAGACCAAACTCACATTAGAAGTATTCTAAAATCACATGTTTTGGACAGAGGGCACCTGTCCCCATTATTGCATCAACTTGATTAGAACAGTATTAGGAATGCCAGTAGTATTAATTAATTACAATTTATTTTGAGTGCAAATGTAATATTATGCCTTCTAAAAAGCCAGGAAAGATATAATTGATACACAGCGATTAGGGTTTGGTCAAGCTTTTTGGCTTGAACGACACAGGTGCCAAAGACATTTGCTCAGTACTACATAATAGCGAATACCTTTTTCTAGAACTCTGTTGGCTTTTAGGTAATTTTTAGGCAACCTTGTTTTTGGAATAAACTAGCGGTTTTGCACCTTGCAGTCGTTGATTGTAGTAGCTATCGTATCCACAACTAACCTCCTGTAAGAAGTTATTCCTTGGTCTACCAGATTATTTACCATTGTTAAATAGATTTATTGTTTTTAATGTTCGGAACTGTTCGATTTGGCACCCTTCATGTTGTGACTACCGATCAATTTGCTCTAATACATCTGACTTCTTTTGGCTATCTGGACATAAACACATCTTCTTTGGTCATCATGTCAGATTGGCCACAGACTGTAAATGCTCTGCCAGCTTTTGACAGCTTTGACTGTAACATTGCAAACTAACACACCTGCCTAATAAGAAACAGATGTTAAGAGAATTCCCCAAATACTTTTGGACAAATGGGAAAACTATGTACAAAACATGCTCTCATTTTTAAATAGTTCATTATGTAACAAGGATTACAATATCCTCAAATGAAAACCAACAATTCACAATATAACAAGTATGTGTGTGTGTTGTTCTAAAACCACATAGTTTCACCTTTGAGATGTCACATGAAAGTGACATAGGCAATCACATGGTAGGCAGCAGGTGGATAGCAGTTCATTTCAGGCTGGTGACCAAAAGGTTGCTAGATTGAATCACCAAGGTGAAGATTCTCTTGTTCTACCAACGACCAAGGCAATTAAACCCTGCCCCGCTTATACGTATCCAGTTTGTAATGGTTGGATTAGAAACAGAAGTCAAGTTTCAGTTTAACCTTAACCTGTGAGGTATATTCATTTGACTCCCATTACCTTCTGACTTAGCAACAGCTCTTCTTGAGGTCCACAGAAATCGTGACGAATAACAAAACTATGAAAGACAAGAATAATCAAATTTAAAATGTGACAATTACAAATTAAAATGCAAAAATGCATTGATTGTACTTGTGCTTTCATGCCCATATATGTGTTCATGTTAGTGTGTATTTACTTGCTGTCTCATTGTGCCATGAAATGTGGTTTAATGTAGTTTTTTTTGTGCTGATTTCTTTTCACATACAAAATCTGCCCTTTTCATTTTATCTTCTTATATCCTTGAGACTGCTACAATATCATAATACCCTTTAAATATGAACCGAACATGTCCTGTACCGAGTGGTCTCATTCTATACATCCAGGGGATTCGCAACTGGGAGACAGTTGTTGGCTAGGGCACAACATCCTGCGAGAAGTGGGACAGTGGCAGAGTGAGCTGGGTGCACTGCATTGAAGGGTGTGTGCGTGTGTGTGTACGCATGTGTGTGTGCCAGCAGTCCAGCAGGTAGAAGCTGCAGCAGCTTTGATCCTGGCTCATGTGACTGTCTCTGCTCTGCCAGTGAGCTAGAGGTAGCCCTCAGCCCCAAAGGGTCCCCAGGGAGGTGTCTGGTTGACCAGAAAGCTCAACTTTAGCCATACGATACGTGAAGGATGGTCTTTCAAGGGGAGGGGGGGGGTTGGGGTAATATTCCATCATTCTGTCAAGCCGCACCCCCACATGATGGCCCTGAGAGAGACATCGCCGTACTGATGGCCCTGAGAGAGACATCGCCGTACTGATGGCCCTGAGAGAGACATCGCCGTACTGATGGCCCTGAGAGAGACATCGGCGTACTGATGGCCCTGAGAGAGACATCGCCGTACTGATGGCCCTGAGAGACATCGCCTTACTACCATCAAGGAGCACCTTTCAATGTTTTGTGTACAAACGCGACTAGTAAAAAATACACGCTCTTTATTCATCTGATACAAATGAAACATTGAGTGACGATGGCTCCCTAAACGCCCCCCCCCCATTGCACCTGAACCTCTTTTGACATCTGCGCTGTTTACATGAACAGTCTCCGATGGACAAAGGGAGGGTGTCGACCGAGGCCAATAAGAAAACAACAACAAACGCAGGATGATGGGCTACGTTGGACGTCTATTGTCCCACCGTCACCATGTCATTGTCCGGGTGGCGGCCGCAGGCTAGTCCTTTTTAATAATTAAAATGTGTGCATCCCGTTAGCACTTTTCCTTGTGTACAGTTGCTGTGTTTATACATATGGCAGTGGCTGAATTACAAATGAGCTCATGGTCGGCTATAACAAGAAATAAAAAAAGTGTGCCCCAAGTGTGTTTTACTTGCACATTGACTTGAAGCGGTGTTATAGAGCAGCAGTGACTTGTTAGAGAGGTTTTCCTCTCCCCTTCTCGCCTGTTCTCTCTCTCTCTCTTTCTCTCTAGCTCTGTCACCGTATCAGGCTTCGTGATCAGGTAAATGAGACAGGTAGCAAGTCACCCTCCCCCATGCCCTAAGGAGACAGTCTGAGCAGGGGAGGAAAGGAAACTGGGGGCGGGGGGCCTGTCTTCAGGCTTACCATATGCCTGAATGATCGTTAAGGTCAGAATTAGGGACATTTACATAATCCCACCCCTCCTCCGAGGTTGTTTTATGTGTTTACCAAGCTAGAACCCGTCATAGATTCATTTCAGCTTATGTCACGGTAGAATGTGGGCCTGTCTCCTGACGTCCTGCGTGTGAATGTGTTTGTTTTGAGGAATGGGATTTCATGTCACACTATGCACTGTGGGTTACTAATGCTTGTATGTACATTCCCTGTTCCCACCCCCAAACAGCTTGGTTCTGTTTGCCTTGGCAGGTACAGTAATTCCAATTTGCGGTAGCCTGTCAACTGAGCCTTATCTCAATTGGACAGCATTAAAACATTTTTGTTGATGTCAACTTCGACTAAAAGGTTGGTGTCAGAAAGCGTTGCTTATTACTTTGAGGAGGGATTAAGCCAGTGCACATACAAGTCAAGAAAACATCAGGCAACTTTGTTTCGGAACATGTTGATGAATCAGCTTTGAATGCTTTTATTTTAAAATGTCTCCACTGACTGTAGATTATTACCTCCTAATAACCAAATTTAACTTACAAGTCATAAAATATTACCAACATGAATGTTTTCAACACCGTTCTATCAACTAGGGGAAATTACTTTTGTAGAAGTGTATCTGTGTATTTGATTGACAGCACTGTATGACCAGAAAAGTTTTTCATTGAAATATTGGGTTTGATAATGACTACGAACCCTAGGAGAGTTAGCTTATCACAGCTTATGCACATTTAAGTACTACTGACATTATCTCCAAATGTTGTAGCAATGGACTATCAACCTCAACAAAAGAAAAAGGTAGTAACAATGATTTTAGGTTTCTTCTGAGGTGTTGCTGTACATCTATCTTTAAGGTCTAATATGCAATTAACCTCTCTGTTAAACACAAAAAAACAACAGCCTGACACTAAAATAACGTGATGACTTTATATTCATAATAACAACAACAAAGTATGCATATTTTCCTTTGAAAGAAAAATCAAACAGGAGATACGTTGCCAGTGCATTAGTCTCCCCTTCCTGACCCACAGGTAAATGCTGGGAGCGTAGTGTTTCTCCCCATTCTTTAGCTAGTGGTGAGTTAACATGGCTCATATTATAGTCAGCCTTTTATGTCCCCTATTGGTTACAGGGGAACAATCGTGGAATATGAAAAACGGAAGCCGTGTATGTTGATATCAAGTTATTCTTCCGTTGGTCCCGGGTCAATGGGACAGGAAGGGCCCCGGGTCTTTAACCGTGCCCTTAGGGAAAGGGATGGAGACGATGAGCACCAGTTCATTGGGCTCCGGAGAGAGAATGGAGAGGAACCTCCGCCCATTCCCAGGATGGCGAGGATCCTCCGCCCATTCCCCAGAGACTGACATGGGTACAAGGCAGACACCATCACGGGCAGCTGGGATAGAAAGCCACAGCCAGGCATCCATTAAAACAGTGAGGATTCACAAAGGTTTAAAATCACTGGAAGGACAGCAAAGGCCCTGCTTCTACCATACACCCCAGGGACCCACCCAAAGCAGACAGAAAATACCAAACACGGGTTTGATGTGACATAGTGGAAGCATCTACATTCATATTTCAGAAAATACCAATTGATAGTTTTATGTAAATTGTGAACATCCATGAATCAGAGGCCAACACAACTGCAACTACATACAGCCTGACACATGCGTTTGTCTCTGACTATATAACTAATGAATAAACTATTAACGTATTTAGATTAAAAAAGGCAATGATTGATTTGACTTAAAACTCTTTTGAAACTATATTATTATTAACATACAGTCACTTAAAACATGATGCGGCTTTGTTACAAACATTTTCATTTAGCAGAAGGAACAATTGTAAGATATTTTCTCATTTATATTAAGCTAGAGGATTTAATAGGAAAATACATTAATTAATTATGACTGTCCGTGCAGTGAGGTTGTCATTTAAAAGTTAACACCAATAAACAAACAAATAACTATTCACATAAGGAAACCTTGATTTTAATATTTTAGATAGAGTTTTGACATCAACATTACTGAACGCAGCCTAAGGATAGCCACAAGGACAAAGCCCAAGGAAAAACTAGCAATAAACCTTGGAACATTTACTGCAATGACAGGCTGATTTCACATCAGTAATCAGGAAAGAAAACGGCAGATTCAGAAATGTCTCCCTTTTCAAGAAGGAAAGCTTTTGGCCTTGATCGTCAAGTGAGGTAGACTTGGTTTAGTTGTCTGAGGTTCACTGAGCGAGGTTCAAGATGGCAAGAGAGAGGGAAAAACATGCAATACTGTAACACGGTGTGTTGCCTGCCTGACACAGAGAGAGAGCGTGTTTAAATCTGGGTGGATTTAAAGCGGTTCAGATTACCCAAGTTGCTGTAATAGTCACACCTTAGGAGCAATTACAGTCGTGGTTTCCACCGTGGGGCCTTTTTGTCATGCTTACTTGGATTCAATTTGGGGTTTTCAGTGTGTGTTCGGGAAACATGTCCAAGTTCAGCCGGTGGGCCTACTAAACACTGTGCTGTTTGATTTGTGTGGGACAGACAGAAGTTGAGTGAATCATATCATTTATGTCCTGTGCGCGGTTCATGCAGGTCTCAACAAAAGCATACAACACGTAGCCTAAACATCATACCAATCGTAAATATGGGTGACAAATATGTTTTTAATGTGATTAAATTAGTTTGGCATGTTTCACTTACCACAGTAGAGATAAGGGAACGGACATTAACCGGATTTTGAATCAGGTGACATGAAGAGACTGTGGTTTCAGAGTGTCCAAAGAATAAACAATCAACGTTGGGATTCGTTCACGGCGTAAGGATTAGGGTGCCGTCCTATAGTGACGCCCCACTCTGAATTACTAAGAGGTTTGTCGCTTCAGATCCCTGACTAAACAAAACATCATTACTCTCGTCCCTGACAGTTTTCACAAGCAAACCGGAGGGCAGAAATGGTGTCAATGAAAGGACTTGACCTGTGGCGGCCCATACAGAGTAGCTCGTTCCACTGGCTGGCCAGTCAGATTGTATGGCTGAGATTTGTTTTTATCTATAGTATTAGGAGGTAATAATACTTGAACCGGTGGACATTTGTTTTTTATCTGTAGCAAAAACATGCTGTGTAATCCTTGGCTTCCCTTTGATAAAGAAAGTTTTGATTACATGTGTAAAGTCCCTGAAGCACTGAAATATTAGCTGATGATGATAACCTGCTAATTAGGGCAACGGTACATTTCAATGTTTTACTGTTTTTAGCTAGATTCACATGGCCCTGGTCCACATTGCAATGAGGGTCCAGCAAGGCAACATAGTAATTTCCCTCTTTACTGCAGGGTTAGGGCTAGAGGTTAGGGTTAGGGTTAGGGCTAGAGGTTAGGGTTAGGGTTAGGGCCATGTCTCCCATGTTTGGAAACATACAGGTTGTGGTTAGGGCTAGAGGTTAGGTTTAGGGTTAGGGTTAGGGCCATGTCTCCCATGTTTGGAACCATACAGGTTGTGGTTAGGGTTAGGGCCATGTCTTCCATGTTTGGAGACATACAGGTTGTGGTTAGGGTTAGGGCTAGAGGTTAGGGTTATGGCTAGAGGTTAGGGTTAGGGCCATGTCTCCCATGTTTGGAAACATACAGGTTGTGGTTAGGGTTAGGGTTAGGGCCATGTCTCCCATGTTTGGAAACATACAGGCTGTGGTAGTAAGAACTGACAAATAGTCAAGGAAGCCGTTTTCTTTTCTCCAGCATGATTTAGCATATGACAGTAAATTAAGCAGCGAGTGAAATGGTCCGAAGGTCACTTAAAAGAAAAACAAATGTTACATCTAGTTTACATATCAATTTAGAACCGATTTTACAAGGCTGCTTAATATCTTTCTGAACGGTAATCTTCTATAATTCTTTAAATAAATATTTTTTATGTATAGAATAGACTATAAGAGAATACAATGCCCTGTCTAACAAATGCTAATTATTTTAAAGTGCAAGACAAATAATGAATAAGGTGTAGTCTTTAATATTGTTTGTGGAATTTTAACAAGTTAAAAAAGTTACTGTGTGCTGCTAATACATTACATTTATCAACGATGTCCGGACAGGCCCAACACTACTGCTAATATCCTAACTAGCGTTGTCCTAATGGACTGATTCGTTTATGACACAAATAATATGAGGAGCACATCACAACCGTTGTTAATAATTAAACCCAAGAAGCAACCTCTGAGCTCTCAAATAAACAAGGGCTTTCATTTTCTGAAGTTCTGACCCCTTAGTTTTGTAATGTCATACTGATACAGAGCTGGAGGGCTTTTATAAACCTTGGAACATGCAGACAGAGAGACAGATATTAATGAAAAAATAACTCATTGTGTTGGGCTTGAGACATAAGCATCTCTACATTACATAAATATCTCTAATTTGGTAGCATGTGTATTTAGATTATGGACAGCAATATGGAGTGCATTATTTCTGAGATTTGTACTCTGAGACAGCTAATTTCGCCCAAGAGTAGCCCATACTATTAGCTAGTAACCCAAGTTGACATTGAGTAAGTGTTGTTGCTGGTTATAGTATATTTATTTCGGTGCCAGTGAGAGACTTTGAAGGACCTAAAAAAACAGACTTCCGACCGACCCTGACTTCCTACAGAACCAGACTCCTTACATCCTGTTCGAAAAGTAATTTTGGAAAAATGTCACCCTTGAAAGGTGATTTGTGACTGAAATGTTTAGATATTTTCATCAATTTACACTATAAAATAAATTGTCTCCAAAGCAAATTGGTCCACAATTCTTGTTGATCTAAATGAAATTGAGTGTATAAGAATAATTGTTGGATCAGAATGGTGTCCCAGTAGCTCTCTGTTAAGAAGATGAACGGAATTGTGTAAATCATTAAGGCGTCTTGAGTTTATACATCACTAACATATTTGTACTTTTCCTTTTCTAATTCCATTTTTAAAGTACTTTTGTTTTGAATTTGGCAGGCTTTCATCAAATCTGCAAAAACGTATTGAGACGGCTTGTCTAGCTGTTGTACCTTTCTAAAAATGACTGCCTAATTGGGCCATAAGTCATATATCTACATTTGTAGAAATGCAGGAAAAATTCAAGGGGCATGCCCCGAGACCCCCATAATTCGACCTGTGAAAATAATTTACTATTAACTAGGGATACTTGATCAAGTAGACCATATTTAAAAGCTTTCTTTAGCCCAGGGGGGAGTCGATGACCTTAATCTTTGGCATTAAAGAGTTTACACTGACATGTAAATTGAAGTCAATTTGATGGTAAGCTATTATTCTTCAAACAAGTAACAATGGGGTCCTTTTCGATTTACAATCAGAGGATGTAACTTTGCCATGCTCCGGTTTTGGAAAACAAGGATTAATGAAATAAAAGAAAATCAATAAATTAACCCAAACAACAAAAAATATTTAGCTCGTATCATTCTTTGTCTCCCTCTAGTGCTCAAAAGGCTTGCAGGTTAGACCCAGCGTTTCAAATGCAAGCGTGTGTGTGTGTGTGTGTGTGTGGGGTACTGTGCACATGCACGCAGGGGTTAGAGATTTTAAAGGGAGACCCTCTGGAGAGAGCTTGTTGTAAAGCCACCTACAGTATGAGGAGCTCCAACAAGGCACCTCTGCACAAAGCCCGGTCCAGCTCGCCCCGCTTCCTTCCACAAACAAACGCACACACTCATCGACCTGTGGGATCCAACAGCTAAGCATGAAAGCAAAGGTGAAACTGAAGCTGAAAATTGCAGCGCGACGAGCGAGAGCAGGCAGCTATCAGTGGGCTTCAGCTGAAACCCCATCACTGAGATAGGGTTTCCACAGCGTTTTTATGCCCAGGTCAGCTGACCGTGGCCTCAGGGCTCAATTGGACGCCCTGTTCACAAACCCCCCCCCCCCGTAATGATGTAACCAGAGTGTGTGGGAACCAGAGTTTCTGCGGCACACAGTGTGATGAACTTTCCCACTCCTGTACCCGAGAACGGACGCGAATTAACCTGACCGTCTTAGCGCTGCCATTGGTTGTCACGAAATCCGACATGTGCGTGCACGTGTGTGTGTGCGCACGTGAATTTATGACCGAACGAGGGGACGAGAGGTAGGTGCATGAGAGAACGGGAAAAAAGACAATGAGGAGTTTAGGTGTAGAAGGGTTAATTGTGCAAGTTTCTCACTGAAATTAAAGCTGGTCGATTGACTGAAACGAAAATGTTTTCATCAGTACATATAATTTACTCACATAACACAGCCACAATCTAGTTCATATGTACCCTGAGACACAAGAAACCTACCGTCAGCGTCAGCCTTCCCACAGAGGAGCTTTCTTCACCCTTCCCTTTCCTTTAGTCGGTGAAGACATATCCCATAGCTAATTGCAACAAGATTTCCAGCCTCTTATGAATCAAGGTTTTAGCATAAGGCAATGAAGTACAACATAACCATGATGCTAAAGCTTAGCGAGAAAAGACCTCCTTAATTACTTGGTAGCCTTGAGTGCTGTTTCTATTCTAGTCCTCAATACGCACAATCACACCAGGCAGATTAACAAGGGCTGTGGATGGAGTGAAGCAGGACCACGGAGTCCAGCTGTCAGCATCAAGATGTGCTGGACAACAGTGATGTTCCAAGACCTTGATCATTTTCTCAAACATCAGATCGTGCCTTAAGGACTCGGGAGTTTTTATCACTCAAACAAGTCTTGGAGGCACGTCGGCCCTGAAGGCCGAAATGAACAAAGAGGTTGGAGAATGCATCACATTTACAATAAGGGTTGACGTTAGAGTAAGGGGTTAGGGTGAGAGTTTAGAGTAGGGACAAATACTAACCATGGTCAAGTGCAAACTTAAACCATTCAGAATTTTAAATGCAATCTCCACTCCGTTGAGTCTACCAATCACGTTAACATGGACCTTCATGGCAGATCTGCCACCAGGGCGTTGAGTTAGTGAAACTCCAATGTGCAACTTTGATTGGCTTCTTCAATACAAGTTCATCACACACAACTACTACTGTAGATACATGGTGCAAGGATCTATGGAGGAGATTATAGTCTGTTGATAACTGTTGATATCCTACATAAGGTCCTACTTATGAACTGATGGATACCATTGTCATGATCTTGTGTAAATATTGTTGAGGTGTAGCATATTGATTTTGAATTGTGCTAAGCTATCAATATGCTACACCTCAACTTTAGTCAAACATCACGGAATGACATAAAAATGTAGTACAGTAAATAGGACCAAATAAAAAATTTGAAAATCCCTTGAATAAGATCACACAGACCTACGTGGCTCAATTGGTGGCCCATGCACACAACACTAGGATGTGGCTTCAATTCCCACTGAGGAGAAAAACAACAAATGTGGTAAAGCATTAATTGACTACTGTATGTTGGTCTGAATAAGAGTGCATACAAAAATGTTGGCCACATATATACCAAGGCTCTATTTCTGTGGTATTCATCTCTTACCCTAAGTGGTCATGAGTCTGTTGGTTTTCTGTTCAACCTCATCATTCATTTCACTCAGGTTGCATTCAAGCTTTAAATAAGTCCTTGTTTAGAGGGTTGCAATGAAAAAACATGGAACATTGTTCGAGATTCAGATCTGAGTTTGAGGGCTCTATTTAGGTATTTGCTGAAGTGGCCTATGATTTTACAAAAAATACTTATCATTTTGACCGGAAAGTTGAAATTACAGTACAGCAAGCATTTTAACCTGGTGTAAATCTTATAATTGCAAGCCATGTAGGGAAGGTGTGAAAACAATTATTAGAATACCCTTGGGAGGTTTTGTATTTGTGTTGTTTCCTTACAGAAGAGTGGAGTTGGTAAAAAAAAAAAACCCAAATAAACAGAACCGTTAACACCAGAGACTGAGTGAATTGTTTTGTAAGACAAAAAACAGACCTAAGGGGTTAGCTGAAGAACACACTTTTTTTTCAGAATTTAAGATTTATTATATTACCTGTGTCCTTGCAGAAAGGGCTGAATAGGTCACAGAACAGGCTTTGAACTCACTCTTTAAAGCAGAATGTGCAAGATGCAATTTTTCAAAATTGGGTAGTGCATCCGCAGTTTACCTCTTGTTATGTCAGTAATGGCAGACCTTAGAGACCTACTCATAACTTGGCAGACATGTCTACATTAGCAAGGTTGTGTTAGATATTAATGTTATGATATCACATTGACATCTAAACAATATTCCTTATCCCCAAAGGCCAAATGTTTTGATTTGCTGTAAATGAAAAATCTCCATTAAACACCAAAGTATATACAGTTGCAGGACATAAGCATAAAAGGTGTGTGCAATTTTCCGCCAACAAGAGAGGTTGTGTACACCAGATTACTTCACAGACCGGGCATGTCCTTTTAGGGATCTTCCCCAATAACGGACGGCCCAGAGTGAAAAGGTATGGGAACCGCTTGTCTACTAATCAAATAATACACCATGGAAATCCAATCACTTATTATTATAGTCATATAATGGAACATATATTGTATAATGTCAACGTGCAAATTGCATTTTTCAAAGATCTCCGCTCACAAGATTGAAAGGTTTTCCGGTGCCCTCCTGAGTGTTCCCGGTGGAACCCCTCACAGTCAGACTTCCGTATTCTAACATGGGCAGGCTTGTTTCTGTCAATGCACTTGTTGAACACATTACAGGGGGTTGGGGCCGTGCCACCCTTTAGAAAGGGTTAATGCTCATCTGCTGAACCTCCTCCACCCAACCCCTTCAGCCTCCACCACCAATCCACCTCTGCTTCACTCCCAGAGTGTACCCCCACCGTCTTGGCCAATCCTGACCTTAATTAATACGAGCCCCGGTGGAAATGGGAACGCGGACGTCTCTCAGGCCTGGGCCTCCCTCTGAGCCGCTCTCTGGGGTAATGAGAAAGCCGTGCGTCGAGGGGGCTGCCAGCTGAGGGGGGGGGGGACTGGGAATGGATTTGCAGGCCTTCAATGAGAAGCCCCTCCATGCTGAGAGAATCTGGCCTGCTTTAGGACACCTGGTCATTAACATTGCTAATTAGCAGCCATTAATCAGCCGGGCCTGTGTAAGAGAGCGCGCGAGTGTGTGTGTCCCGGCGAGTTGTGCGTTTGTGCATGTGCAAAGACGTGTGTGAGTGTGCGTGTGTGCGTGTGTCTGTCACAAGCTGACTGTGGAGATGCCTGTTATAAGAAGATTGCTGCTTACCTCCAGAACAGGGAGGCAAAAAGTGGTTCCCATCATCGAAAAATGAGCAGGGTTATGCTGTTGGGCTGGACCACAGCTCCGCATCAACACTAGGCAGGTAGGCAGGGAACTGAGGAAGAACTGGCAGCCCCCTGCAAGCAGACATCAATTAACTATAATGAATAAAATTGCACTCCGATCCACACTAACCCACGTAGTGTAGGAAAGAGACTGAGAGGACAGTGTGTTTTCTTAAGGCAATAGCCCAACATGATTTGTGTTGGCTAAGTATTTTCTTTTGGTGACCTATACTATAAATATATCTGTGACATAAACGAGGCGGTGCCAATCCAACTTTACTGTGTCTGTATTCACCAAACGAAATCAGTGATTTATTTAACTGGCATACATGCATACAAGCATCAAGCATTTAAAGATTTGTGTACAAACCAAATGAAGCAGGTGGTGGATTACATAGTAACATAAAATGAGCAAGTGATGCACATAGCAAATTGTGTTATTGTTCTTTTCTGCTTTCTCTCCATTCCGTCTTGTTCTTGTTTTCAGTCCGTCTCTTTTTGTCCACGTCCCTCAGATGTAGTGTCACGAGCTTTGAAATGATTTCTGTGATCTCTTTGGGAAAGATGAATAGGTCGGGCCAGACCATAATGACCGAATGAGGGAAAAGGGAAAAAGTAGCATTTTGGCATCGAGTCATACAACAGATTGCTTGTGAAATTAGTGAGGCGAGCTGGTAAAATGCTAATGAGAGAGATGCATCAATGAGCTGTGTCATCCCTGGGGGGACTCCGCAAGGGGCACAATAATTCAGTTTAGCGCTGGGGACAGAAGCTTAAATCCATCGCGCCCCCCTTTCTGAGCAAGTGCATTCCTTCAGATACTTGGGGGAAGCTGAATTCCCTAAATGTATTCATTGTACCGGAAGACATCTCAACCCATGCCACACGACACACGGAGGGTTCGTCTGATTGGTCCATTCAGTAAACTAAAATGGTAGCAGACAACTCAGGAAAAATAATAAATTCCTTCCAAAAAAATTGCTGTTCCGAGGAGACAGAGGAACATTGTAGTAAATGACAGAGTTAAGTTCAAATCTCCTTAAATAAGCAAGGTACTGAAACCCCGAAAAGTTGGTCTGCCTATTTATACATAATTATTCAAACATAATGAATTGATATAATTTTTTTATTGTGTTCTCCGTGTATTTGTATTAACTTATTTATAATGTGTAGGACAATGAGGGGCTCGCTTAGTAAAAAGGTCTTAATGTTAAAATATGTCTAGCTAGCTAAAATAAAAACAATATTGTAAACTGTCGGTTACAGAAGCACATTTAAAGCCGTTTCGAAACTACAAACTCCAGAAAACTTCTTTTAGAAAGAGGTTTATTGAAAATAGGTTTCCAGTCGAGCCGTATGAAAGCATCTCTGTGTGGCTGATGAGATAGAGGTGAGAGGCAGATGCAGCTCGACCCCCTCATTTAATCATCAGACGAGGCCTTGGAGGGAAGAGCACTAGGCTAAACAATACCACTCGCTGCCCGCAGCCTATCTGCCAGACTTCAGCTCAAGTTGTTGACCGTGCCGCTACCACGAGGAGGTAACTCACAGAATATCACAAGACTCAACTTGAACGAACAAATGTCCTTGGACAAGAAAAGAAAATCCACATGCGCACGTCAACTAACACTCACTCTTCCTCTCGCTCTCTCTCTCTCTCGCTCCGTTTCTCCTTTCAATCTCGCACACACACACACACACGCCGCACACTCGGGACGGAACAATAGCCTTGCCGACGCAGTCCTGTCTGGCTTCATGCAACTAATTAATGCAGAGGTCCGCGTTTGCTGAGGACTCCTCCATGGCAGGGGGAGGAACGGGGCCCCGGCAGCTTGTATCTCAGCAATTACAGTGTGAATTGCATGAGAGGATTACGTGGAGTGCTGGAGCCTCGTCTTGAGTACCAGAAACAGCTGCTTGGGGCCCTTGCACCTGCTTGTTACCGCAGCGCTTCCACCTCAACCGCCGTCTGAAACAAGCGTTTTCCTGGGGGTTTTCATACGCGCACAGTACCCCCTGAAATGGTCTTCCAGCGAGAAGGAAGAAGGCCAAGGAATAAGGCACGAGAGAAGCTTGGCGGTGTGATTAGCCGGTGGTAAGGTGAGGATGGAAGAGGAGGCTCTAGACGAAATCTATCCAAAGTCTAGTCAAATTATTACCCTCAAAACCAACGGGTCTGTGGAATCATTTCCAGTGAAATGTTGTCACGCCTTGCGGTGTACTACGATGTGTCAGGAAAAATGGGAGTTGAACAGCCTGGGATCCATCCCCATGACACACCGGGTTATGGGACCGAGAACTATCCCCTTCACGAGTGTCCGGCATCGGAGGCGGCGGCAGCGTATATGGCCTGGCTAAGATTTGACGGCTCCAATGTAAATGTGACGGATGAATGGGTAAGTCCACCCCCCCCCCCGTGTCCCGTGGATCAACATGCGCTGGGCGGCACGTGCAGTGAATAGCAATGAGGTGGTGGCTACAGTACCGGAGGGGAGATGGCTGGTTAGCCTGGTCGTGAAGCTACAGCTTCTGGAATACAGGGGCCGAGAATGAAACCTCACTGCAGAAACACGCTGGATCCGGAAATGCAGGGGAACGGTGTTGTTCACCCGTCAGACACAGAACTATCGCCTACATTCCCTCGATACGGATTCGAATACCTGGCGAAAGAGGGTTGAAAGTAGATTTGTGATCTGATGGAACACGAACAAGCCTCTTTGAATCTCCCAACCTTCCGTTGTCATGGGGATTGTTTATCAATAGACACCGTTAGGAATGTTGCATTACTACTTCGTTTTCCCGAGATATTGCAAAATGTATGAAAAAGAGGAAACTGAAGTTGCTTCTCTTCTCCTGATCTCTTCCTGCCATTCTGAACCAGGCCTGATCTGGACCAACCCTTTCTGCCATTCTGAACAAGGCCTGATTTAGACCAACCCTTCCTGTCATTCTAAACCAGGCTTGATCTGGACCAACCCTTTCTGCCATTCTGAACAAGGCCTGATTTAGACCAACCCTTTCTGCCATTCTGAACAAGTCCTGATCTAGACCAACCCTTCCTGTCATTCTAAACCAGGCCTGATCTGGACCAACCCTTTCTGCCATTCTGAACAGTGCTGATCTAGACCAACCCTTTCTGCCATTCTGAACAAGTCCTGATCTAGACCAACCCTTCCTGTCATTCTAAACCAGGCCTGATCTGGACCAACCCTTTCTGCCATTCTGAACAGGGCTGATCCAGGCCTGCCAACCCTTCCTGCCAGTCCATTGAAGGATTAGAAGTGGGAGGTTCAAAGTGCGACAGAGGAAGGAAGGGTATTACGCTCTTACAACACCCGTTCACATGATGTCACCAGTATCAGACAGGCCCCCTTAAGCTTCCTGGCTGATCTGGGCCGGCTCATTAAAAGGTTTGTCGGATCAGGCCTTAACATTAGTAAAGGTGTTTACTGGGGGGGACCAAAGGGAGGTAAGAGGGGGAGTGTGTTTGGCACTGTTGGGGGGTCACAGGTGTTTAAAATAATAAACCCCCTCCCCACTGGGAGCTCCCCTTTCACACGTTCTCTGTTTTCCTTCTCAGCTGTTAAGGGCTACTGTTGAACAGGAAATTCCTCACGTGATTGGCTTTTACGAGTGGCGCTGAGGCTTAACCCAGGCCTTGGAGGGGTCATTTGTGGATGACCATGTGAATCACCTTGTTAGGGCCCGTGTTTCTCTTCACACCCAATTAAGAGCCTAGGTTACTACTTCACACCTCTCCCAGGAGAACGCTTTATTGGCGAACATTAAAAAGTTAACCTGGGGCACCTAAAGGCAATCACATACCTCTATAAAGCCCTTCGGCTGTGTGGAGTCCGGGCTTTATTCAGGCCATTAACACACACACACACACACACATTTGACGTAAGCCCAGCACAGTCAGCCAGGAGGTACTGGTGTTATGAAAATGGGATATTATGGAACAGTGTTGATTACCATGCGGTTACAGTTGTAATGAATGCAACATTTCCATAATCACACCCAATGTGACTCACGTTAACAATCCAAATCACATTAATATTTAAGTACAATTTTAAAAGCTTTACCTCTGTCCATTGTTTTGGCTAGTGGGATTATTCTTTTATTGAGATTAAATGAAGGCCCTTAAATCAGTAATAGTGCATCACTCAACCAATTACAAGCTTTGGCAAGTGGCATTATTTTAGGAAGCCAATATGGAAAAAGCATCATGGCATTTGTACTGTTAATGGTCATATTTCAAATTGATGACTTCCTTCAAATGGTTGTTTTCCACTATTCCGTTCAGGGACTTTTTTATGTCATCTGTAAAAAATACATACTTTCTTATTCGTTACTAAATAATTTTGTTCATATTTGTCATAAAGTCATATCTGTGATGAAATTTTACATATACTGAATTAAACAGTTGAAAACAATTATTGTTCTTTACACACACATGATGTCATCCTATCAATCAGCTGGCCGATCAGCACTCACTCATTCCCAATAAATGTCTCACTCATGTCAATAGCAAATGATCATTACAAGGAAATATCCATGCAGCATCTGTATCCCAATGATTTGTTCAAACTGTGTTTCACGTATGCATTTCGATCGTCAGACAATGATGTTTTGAATGGTAAAGGGAGCGCATATGTGGTGTCAAAAGGTTTTTATTTAAATGTGGCAACATCATGTCCAGCTTTCAATTTGGTCATTCCTCTTTTTATAACAAAAACAAATTAGTCCTAGAAGTACTGAATGTATGCATATGTATATAAATCACTCTGAGTAAGAGTACCTGCTAAATTATTTTTGATTTAATATTCATTATTAATTAGGAAGTAAACACTACACACTTAGAAATAAGATGCTAGGGAGATGCTAGCCGTGCACATTGGGAAAACCTTATAAAGAACCCTTTTCAGTTCCAGTTAAAAAAAAAAATTGGTTCCATATAGAACTCTTGGAACCAGGAACCTGAGATAGACTTCATCAGGGTGGTGGAACCGAGGACTCAGTACCTGGGCAGCTGAGGGCAGACTTGGCAGTCTGGGGCAGAACCAGGGAAACACCGTCCCTGGCTGCAGCTGTGGCTCAGCGCTGCCTGAGATGGACAGCTGTTACCCATGTCTGCTCTGGGGCAGAGGCCCCGTTTTGTTTACCCATGGCTGGGAACCCACTGTATGTGCAGGTGAGCAAATGCCGGCTAGTCCGTGTTTCAGGACAACCAATGGGTGTGGCTGCTCAATCTGTACTCTTTTATCTCTCAATACAAGCCCTCAACCAGGCGGCATTTCAAAAACATGACCCATAAAACACACACTGCTGAGTGTAAGCACAAGGAGGAGTTATGGATTCGGGAAAAGCAACACGTTGAATGGGGAAATCAGTGACAGCCTGTCATCTTGTCAACGTGATTAACACTAATAATGGCACTCAACTCTGCGTATATGTTGACAACTTATTAAAAGCCGCGCGGTTTGGACGTCTTCATGAGTGGCAAGTGGCAGAAACTTTAAAGATGGCAGAAACTGTTTTGTGTTGACTAAGACTGACTGGCTGTAGCTGTGCGTTGGTGAGGGAGGTGAAGGAGGAGGAGGGCCACTCCCTGGGCATCCAGCTTCTGTTCACACTGTTTTGTCTTTACAAGCTTGGTTCAGCGTCCTCCTACAAACAGGCATCAAAGGGCATGATCTCACTCTGACCTTTATTGACACTAACTTCAAACCCAGGCCTTTAAACGCTCCATATTGTGCAAATGAAGGTTACTATGTCAACTGACCAGAAATCTATGAGAACTGTTGTTGTATCCCAATCACTTGAGTTTAGAGGGTCATTTGACCCAGGTAAGTGTTTTATGAATGTGATGCTAGTACAACAATGAACAAGTGGCAATTAAGGTATAACAGTAACCAAACCTTTATTAAACAACAAATATATCAAAAGAAAACAGTTAGTTGCTATTCATGCTCATTTTGAAATGTTTGACTTGTTTGACTCTAGTGTCATTAAATTATTACAGACATATAAACCCAATAAACCCAAAAAATACTATACAATTTCATGTAAAATAGCCTAATATCTTGTAAATAATATAAAACATATTACAGTGACATCTGAGAAATGTGTAACATCAGGGAGATGGGGGAGCATCTAATCTTCTCCAAGACAAATTACTCCCATATTCTCATCATTGAAGTAATTCACTGCTTTTGGTAATTCAAGTATAGACTACTTTGAACTAAGCATTATTATTATGATCTTAATCTCAATATTTGACACTGAATTATTTCATGCGAAATTTAAACATATCAGTGGTTGTATTTAACAGTAGTCAGAAATGAATGAAGAAATGTATCCATGCAAATTTCAATGTTAACCGTGTACAATTTTCTAACCAAGCTTGGGGATGGTTTGACAGACTGCTATGTGAACTACTCATTAAGCTAGTCTAATTTTATGGTTCAATTAACTAAGAGTAGGGTAGTCAACGAGAAGATTTTGTAGGGATATGATGTCCAATCCTGCCTACCCTCAGATGTATAGTAAACATTTCTAGAAGAAAAATATGTAAAATTAAAATGTAGGATTTCACTGGGTGTAGATTTCAAGGCAGTAATGTGTTTTAAATAACACTTAAAATATCTGACAGGTGTTCCAAAGGTTTACAACATAGAATCAAGCAGGCAAGGTAAAAACTCTGTTGTTTTGTCTCTTTGCATGGTAGTTGTAGTTATAATTGCTAATAGCACACTAAGAGTGTTAATAAGAATGTGTTCACAGTCAAGGTTCCTGGTTAAATAAGAGTAACCATTTAAAATGACTGTGCATGTCTGTTATCTATAGTACAAGTATGTTGCACAACACACTGCCAAATGAAGCAATCTATTTTGCTTCAGCAATGTACAACATCTATCTAACTCTTATGTAACAGTGTCTCCTGACAGGAGTTGGGAACTGGAAAAGAGGATTTAGAACAATGAGCGTGTTTATTTTCCATTTCAACCATGATCAAGACAAAATCTCCAAATAGCCTAAGCACATTGTTCAGAAGGCCTGTCCAGGCTGTCACCAAGCAGGGCAGCCTTCCAAAGAGGCCATGTAGGTCAGCCCAGAGTTCTGGAATAGGTGTCCACAAAACTGATTGTCAGCTTCACTTAGACTGACTGTCGTTAGTAATTGCAAGTGTCATAAACAATTAAGAAGATATGCAGCAACAACACAATTTAAGGCCATTGCATCCCCCCACAACCCTGCACTTTTTGTCCATATACTGCAAGAGCATATTAGATTCCTGAGGCAGCCTTCCAAAACTTTGAAGCAATAACACGTCGGCACCAATAGCATGCTTGTTGTGTACATAATAACAAGACCTGCTCACGGTTTGTAAAACAAAAAACATTGTCAACACATTTGAAAAGCAAGTTCACAAAAAAAAACAATTTAATTGAAAAAGCACACAACAATGAAAACATTGCTGTTATGCACAGCCAAAAAAAGAATAGCAATCCACTTTGTAAACCTGTCACACAGTCAGTTAAACAACCAGCTGACAAAATGCACTAAGCAGCGTAAACAAAGATCCATATGTCTTCAGTTTGTGTGCCAGCACACCACTTGCTCTCTCTCAGAGGTCTGAGACGAATCCTGTTGCTAGGTTTTACTTGCTGGAAACTATCCAAGCACACAGCACATTGAGTGGACTGTTGGTCTGTGGATTTATCCACATAGCCACAGACATCAATGCAGTCATATTTACAATGCAAACTGGGACCGAGAGTGAATGTGCTACCACAGCTAGGCGACTTCAGAGGAGCTAGCCTACAGGCCCAGACGCTGTGGGGACAATTCCTTTGACACCATTAATCTTTAATTATAATATCTAATTACTCATCCTATTTACTTGTCAGGAGTTCAGTTGGCAAACTCGCAGTGGGGGGACAGCCCCTTAGCAACCCTTGTTGGCCCCTACCTTGCCCTCCCAGCTGTGTCAGCAAGGCTGGCTGCTTCACCTGCCCAGCGGCAAGCTGTCCCAGGAATGTCTCAGGCTTGTCTGGGGCCCTCCCTCCACGTCATGATTAATGCACAGGCCTCCACGGGGTCACAATCCATACAAACTGTCTGAAACGGAAGGAGACCAGCTTTGGGTTGCATCCAGGACCACTTTTGATGCAGATATTCAGGCAAACAATGTGGTGGTCACTGACGACAGCTAACAGATTTTGTTAAAGAAAAGTACATTGATATTAATAGATATTATATTATTTTCATTTATTATTTATTATTGACCTTTTTTTTTAAATAAATCTTAAAAAATAACTGCAGATGTTTTATTTTATTTAAAACAGGTATATTTGGAACTTATTTTTAATAATGTTGATTAGTGGCGAATGATTAAACTGGTATGGATCATTTTATTTTTCAACCTCCCAAATTATTTTTTGAATAAATGCTTATGAGAATAATGATTATTTTGAACTGACCCATCTCTAGTCTAGAGAAGAGAAGGTTGGCCAATCAGTAAACCCTCACTAATAATATGTGATAACAATGTTCTGTACATACAGGAGGAGACTACAGGACCCTTTTCATTCCTTGCAAAATCATTTGAAAGTTTTGAGTGAGGAACAGAAGGGCTCAACTCAGAGTCTCTAAAAATTAAACCATTATGTTTCTCACTCAAAATTGTCCTTTTCAAAATTGTTTGAAAGGAAAGAAAAAGTTTTAGTGGTCTCTTCATTTTTTCCCAAGCTGTATACCACTCTTACCCTAAAATATGCTTTAATATGCAAAATATGAAAATGTATTTATAAGTATATATACATTTAGTCATTGTAAGTAACTAATCCAATCCAAAGTTAAATGATTAGCGTGGTCAGACATAGATAATAACAACGTGTGATTAGTATTCATAGATTGGTCTTGACGTTACAATTGTAACGTGGAAGGTAAAAGGAAAACACAGGACACAGGGGGAAGGGGGATACGGGGATGACTTTAACTAAGAACCAAACGAAACTGAAACTAAGACACAGAAACAAGGTCAAATAGATAGAAACAGCTAACAGAAAGACCAATAAGGTACACATGGACAGTGATCAGGAACACAGGTTAAGGGCATTGTTAATATACAGCGCTCAGACTGGATGTCACTGGGCACTGCAGGCCTTCAGAGGGCTGATCAAGCCAGGACGTGACAACCTTGATAACCAACTGAGAATTCCACTCAAAGCTTCCTCAGTGTGAGCTGATGAGGATTTGTTTTAAAGCGCATTACTAAGGCTCGAAAAAACTATAAAAACACAGAAGCACCAGAGAGGGCAAATAATTAGTAGGTGAACCATTTATTTTCATCATAGCTGCAGTATAATGTGAGCTAGATAGTTAATATTGAGAGAAGCACACTGCATTTTAGTGAAGTAACGTTAGCATCGCAAGCTGTCTTATTTTATAGGGAATCATGATCCTTCAGATAAATTAAGGTAATTCTTTTGTGTGATCTGTCTCTAAATGCACCAAATGATACATTTTCAAAACTCTTCTTATGACCAGAGATTGAATCAGTTGCTGAAGATGAGCTTAAGCAAAGTAAGGCAGAATCATGGATCTATAAAGAATGTTTCGGCCAAATAGTCCAATCAAGATTCGTCAAGCTCCCCCTCCCCTGGCCCTGGTGACTCCCCCATCCATTAACTCCCCCATTCACAGGAGAAACAGGCGTACATTTGAGTGTAAAATTTTGAACATTTCCTAAAGCGCAAAAAGTATTGCGCCTGATTTTATTTAGCAAAACGCAGGAAACTAGTGATAGAAAATGCTTTTTAGTTTTTCTTATTACAGAGGTAATAGTGCAAGTGGAAAGGACAATCGTGAAATTAAATGTCATGAAACTTCTAACTACATAACAAGCCTCTGTGATTAGCTAAAAACAATACAATGTTCTAGTATTGCAGTTTCTATTCGTGCAGATGATGTAAATCTCATCAGAAAAGGGGTTAATCCCTTCGACATTCACATTGAGTGTAACCATAATCCATCTTTGCTTTGACTCAATGGTTTGCATCCTGCTCTCTTCCCTGAAGGTTCAGATTTCTCACGGGTTCGCCTGCTTTTTGTTTCGGAGTCTCACTGTTGTTGCAGCTCCCTCTCCTCTCCAGCTGGGCTCCCATTCATCTTTTTGTGCCCTGTATTTGAGGAGGCCGTCAGCGTGCTCGACAACACAACAGCCACAGTAACAGTGGTGGAGACAGGTTGAGCTGAGCCAAGCGAAACCGGTTGAGCACAGCCTCTGCAAACATTCTGGGAACATCACTGGATTTCTGAACTGTTACACCCTAACGATGACATGCTCAAACCAAATGATCTGTTTCTTTTTTTTCTAAAGAAACCGAGGCAAACCTACCCTTTTTTCTGCCAGTTGTGGACACAATGGATGAAACGGAAGAAAGCTTTTGAGCACCCATAAACCAATATTTACCTGAGCTGAGGGAAACAAGTTCAAGATTATTTTGATGTCAGGTGTTCTACCTTCAGGTCTAAGCTGACTGAAAACAACACGCAGCCTATCATACCTGGAATGAATTGAGTTCCAGCGGGGACTTTGAAGGTTCTGTTGAAACTATCCGAATTTCCGCTCACGCTCTCCTGGGATTAAGGTCTTTAAGAGTGTGGTAGTTCTATTGCAGCCAAAAGAGCAAACAAACAAGAAAATAATTTCCATACACACAGCTGCCGTGCTATCCATCCTGCCTTTCCTGGGCCTGCTGTAGTAGTCACGCACAGGTTCCTAACCACAAGCCGTCTGTATCCAACATCAATCCACACGGCCAATTGTGATTGTACACCTGTATGTCACCTGTGATCTTTTACCCACCTCCAACAGCACTTACGGAACCATGAGCGCCATGGAAAAACATGTCACAAATCTGTGCATGTCCGTGTGTGTATGAATGCAGGACTGCATTGAAAAGTTGTCTGTGCTTTGATGATGTTAAAATGTACATTTGCACACGCACAACTGCACACGTAAACACAACCGCACACCCACACACCTGTACACTGACGAACAGCTATAGTGTCACAGATTGTCCCAACAGCAGGAAGAAAATGTGTCGGAGAGCACTGGAGCCCCCAAAAAATCAATTTAGCTAAGCAAACAATCTCTCGTGTAATGATGCCTAGTTATCTATTTATGTCATGTCGGTCTAGCTGAGCTGGGAGAGTGAGCTGCTATGTCTGACATTCGACCAATGATTTGCACCACTGCTATTATTTCTCCTCTCAAAAGAAAAAAAAAGGGCGACCCTGATCTCCGTGAAGTATATGAAACTGCAAAAAATAGGGCACCCCTCTCAGGGTTGATGTGTTTGGAATCATTTTCTCACTGCTTTGAGAGAGAGTTTAGTGCTAGATATCTTTTTGTCTTTTTTTATATTTGTAATTATTGTTATGAGTAAATCCCACAGTCCTCTAAACAAAAGCTACACAGTCTGAAAGCATTGACAATTCCAAAAAGTGACAGAACTCACACACAGTGAAAACAGAATGTGCTCGAAGAGCCAAAAATGTATAGATATTTTTTCACCTTCTACTGCTTTTCCCTCCCCCCACTTGGTGATATCCAATAACTAATTAAGGCCCTGCTCTAATCGCAAGAACTCCCAACGGCTCGGGACAGTTGCTGTTAAGATATGTGTCTTCCGGAGCGCAGCACGTCATTCTAGTTGCTCGCTAAACCATGCAGTATAGACCGGAATCCTTATGTGCCGTACGGAACGCACTGGCAACCTTGTACTTCTACCTAGGTTCAGGAATCCAAGCCACAACAAGGTGCCAACACAAGGCAACCCAAATCAATACCTTCAATACCCAAAGGTGCTGGCAAATGCCCTCAGTGGGAGCCCAGGGTAAAACGGAGAGCCAGATTCAAACCCTGGTAGCTGGAAGTTAGGAATGATTAGTTGGGTATGATTATATGATTGTCTGGTAGTTAATGCAGCCAAGACACCAGGATTAAGTGCCATTGGATTTGTAGTGACCAGTGGGAGTCATAGTGAGTTTAAGTGGGCTAGTTTCATTGGTTTGACTGAGTTTTATTTTATTGCAAGCTCTAATAAATGTCTTATTTTGAACATTCCACCACTGCAATAAATAGAGTATGATGAAATTTCATTGTATGCCAGTCATTCAGATAGAGTCTGTCTTAACACAGCAGAAACAAATCAAAACAAGTGGTAAATTCAAAATAATGTCATTAAGTCATTAAGCTTTTGTTCTTATTTAAAACTATTATATTTTAGCAATTATAAGCATAAACAATGTATTTACTATTAACCAAAATTTTGTCTCTAACATTTCAAAGTTGGTTTAGTGTTTGTGGATGTAACATCAATAAAGCATTCTAAAAGTATTTTAAACACATTTAAAGAGTTATACAGACAAACAATTGGCAACAATCCCAGATCATTCAACTTTCGTGTCTGCAGAAATAATGCAAATATGATTTCTTAAGAGTATCAGTAGCATTCAAAAGTGTTACTATTATGCACATTTTAAAGTTGTTTGACATTTTTAGCCTTTAAATTAAAGTGCATCAACACATCCACATAAAGTGCTTGCCATTTAAGTCTATGTTGCTTTAAATACTATTGATGTGGTAAACCTTTATAAAAGAAACTGTCACAAAACGGTATGCAAGTTAATTATAAAATTTAAATCTGAATGTTTAAATAACTCCATTTCTAGCTCAAACAGTAGAAGGCAAGTAAGAGTCCAAAGCTTCTCTCTTAAAATGTCAGTGTGTCTAGTATTAGTGGGGCAAAGAAAACAATTGTTCTGCTGACAGTCAGATTTGAGTTGTTTTTGCCATTGGTAGCATTTCTGCATTGGACTTTACTGGGGCCAGTAGAATAATAACAAGTAAGAACAATTTCTAATGTTGTGCTCTGCTTTCAGAAAGCAATAAAAGTACACCACCACTCAGGCTTAATATTGAAAATGTGGAGTGTGAAAAGTGAATGCCACATTCTACAGGTTTTCCAGGTTTTGCCCTGGTGTGATCATTGGTTAGTATACAATGCCACCTGCTGGTTCATGTGAGAAAAGACTCTTGGGAGTATGTTCTACTCTTGCCCAGAATCCCTGTTCCAGCGTTAACTAACAGACACTATTTTAGACTGCTGAAATGTATAAATACATTTTCATTTTTGTTTTGCTTTGAAAGAGTAAGGCCTATCTCACATGTGGAGGATTAAATCTACTTAAAAAACAATCATTTTCCACCCACACAGAAAAAGGAAAGAGAGAGAGAGGTGGATGGCTTGCTTCCTGCAGCCACTACATATGTCAGACAAAAACATTTACCTTCTACACGACAATCTTGAAAGGGCAGCTTTTGGCAGGCTGTCATAGATGTGCGATGTTCAAAGCCTGTGTCCCCTTTTGCTTGCCTTTGATTCCAGTGTTTAGTAGAGGCTAGTCCCCTCTGAAGAGAGGAGAAGGCAGAAGGACCTAAAATATGGTTGAAGGGTGTGATTAGATCTATGTGATATTGCGCTGGCGGCACAGCCTGGTCGGCCATCCTCACAGGGACGGTGAGCTCTTCAAAACATGAGGGCCTCTTATGCTCTCTCTGCATTTGATATATGGGGAGCTCAGATTCAAACACTTATCAAATGCAACAAGCAAAGGACGCACAGTAGTATGGCATTACCGCATTCTGGCGTCGATAAGAGAAAGACAAATGTTTTTATCCATCCCTTTTCATTTTCCGTTGAAAGCACGTGTGATAATGGTAATGAAATAACAAGTGCAAATAAAACATGATTTTCGCCCACAACCCTGGTGGTCTCTAGCTCAGGCCACGGTTTTGCTTCAGGAAGGTATTCATTGCTCTTGAGAGACAGACAGCATTGGATTAGTTGACGATTGACAGGTATGTACCTCTCCGCATCCGTTTACATGCATACACACTACAGGTGCACAAAAACCAAGCCACAAAATCTTGAAGCAGACCTCGCTTTAAAGTACAGTCAGGGGCAATTACTGAAAGCCTGTAAAAGTCACAGCTCAATATTGATTTAGTCAGGCTGGAGAGAAAACACAGCTTTTATCTAGACAACTGCAGGAAAAACAATGTCGGTGGGGTGGGGGTGGGGGATAAGAAATGACTCAGTGGCATTTCTCACAGGTTCACCACAGACCTGTCCTGGACCTGCTGCCCCTTGGCCCAGGTCCAGGACAGATACTTCTGGAGGTTGAGTCTGTTGCTGAAGACATGAACATATGAGCAGACCTTTATGCTTCGGATTCTCTGATACGTCTAGTGCTCTTCTGTCTCTGACTGGGGAGGGAGGGTGCATCGTTGGGGGTGAGGAATGGAAAGAGAGGTGCTTAGAGAGCAGCCTGGGCCGCAGGTGTGTCCTTAAAAAGTCTGCGCATTCTTCTCTGCCGCTTAAGCAGAAAAAACAACAGAAATTGAGTGGATTAAGACATATGCAGGTACTAACAGCCCCATGAAGGTATTTGACAAGGCACTTCCAACTTCTACGAGACAGGTGGAGCTTACATGATGTCATGGCAATTAAAGACATGTTTTAGAGGGGGGAGAAGATTAGGAAACATGAAAGGTGGTAAAATACGCCAATTATCGTTCATATCTTTTACGGAGACTACAGCTTGAAGCATTCGATCTATAACAATTTAGAACATCGTCTGTTAGATTAATAGTCAATATTTATTCTTCAGTATTCCACTATGCAATTTGATTTGCTTCTTTTTTCCAATAACGAAAACTCTACAATGCACACTGTTCAAATATGAAATGTAGGCCGTGTTCCCCATATGAATGATTTATGGCATTGAACTTGACAAAGTTTATCTCTGACAACAAAAGACTTGGTAGAGTTTGATCCAGACATGCAGTCAGTGTGAGCAGGGGGTTCAGTCAGAGGCTCCATGATAACATTCACAGAAAGCACCTGGGCAATGCTTTAAGGTGTCAAATACCTCTACTCCAATCATATAAGCAAACTCAGTTCCGCTCTTAGTCAACCACAAACCCACCAAGTTCAAATAGTTTTGTAATCAAGCGACAGTCAACAAGTTCCCCTCTCCACTGCAAAAACCAGAAACCAAACAAATTCTACCACTAGCAAGGTATGGTTCTGATTGTAGCGGGTCAGTTATTGTAACTTACAAAGTTTCACACTGTCTATTCAATGTCATCCTGAATGTGTGTTTCCTGTCTACTTTGTAGTCATAGCCATTTCATATGCAGTATGGACACAATCAGCTCACATCTGTGTCATCAGTCCATCATGAAAATGTGAGTCAACCTTCAATACACCTCATAATGTACAGTAGCATTAATCCAGGAGAGAATTCAGATGAGAGACCCAGGTGCATTAATGGAACTTAAATCATTCCCACCAAAATGCAGGAAGAGGCTTGTAGACCAGCATGTCAGATGTGGCTTTCCTCAGCAAACAAATGATGCTGGGTCATGGAGCTTAGGTAGTGGGTTGATCTACCAATTATCTCCCTCAGAACTTTCACCCTAACCCTCTCCCAAAGTTGTCTTCCTTTTATGTCTTGTTCGTGTTATGAAACTGACAGTTTTCAGGGACGTTTCTCAAGTTGTGTCTAAATGACGAAGCCTGCAGCTCCATCTACTGGTTGAGTTGTTGACAACAAGCTGTGTTGAGTTAAGCTTAACCTTTCCTAAACTTAACCTCATGCTCCAAACCGGCTACCTTTATTTACTTAACCTGAGGCATTATTTCTCCTAACCTGCTACACTCATTTATTTGACCTGCCATGTTCAGTATTCTAACCTATCACAACACACGTTCAGTACGACCAGCCCAATACTTGTATTCTCACAAAATATTGTTTTTAAGACAATAAATTCACTGTTATAGAAACTCAAAAAATTGCCAGAACAATTTGATAACCAAAATATGTTTGGGCTTTTTTGGCAAGGGAGTCACTGTATTGAGTGAGTGCAGCACCTTTTAGTTACCAGAGGTCGGTTTTAGACCAGGGTGACAAGCACTTCGAAACCACCAACACCACCTGAGTGATGAGTTGGAGACCACACTCGATCTTACACCATTAGAAGAGAGCAAATGTGTCACAGTCTGCCAGGCTAACCCCACAGTCACTTTGCTTCCCCTTATCTGCCATTAGTGTGCTGTGTTGTCTCAATGGGATTTCAGAGGCTGTCAGCAGGGTACCCTTCCCCCAGACTTCTTCAAGCAGTGACCTGTTTCTTTGGAAATGATGCACATCCCAAAAGTGTGTTTTTAAAACACGCAAAATTCCTCACTATCACTGGATATCCTTCCCTTAGCAGGGTTTGTTAGCCGTCTACCTTCCTTGTCTGCTGCATTGCATTCATCTATCATTATTTACCATTCCCTAACATACAGTAACATGTAAACAACTAAGGCACCTGAAATTCCAACAAATTAAAACAACTAAAGACCATTGTTGTAATTTAAATATATGTATATACAATATATATCCATATAGTAATACAATATATACAGTGGGGAGAACAAGTATTTGATACACTGCCGATTTTGCAGGTTTTCCTACTTACAAAGCCTGTAGAGGTCTGTATTTTTTTTATCATAGGTACACTGTGAGAGATGGAATCTAAAACAACAATCCAGAAAATCACATTGTATGATTTCTGAGTAATTCATTTGCATTTTATTGCATGACACAAGTATTTGATCACCTACCAACCAGTAAGAATTCCGTCTCTCACAGACCTGTTAGGTTTTCTTTAAGAAGCCCTCCTGTTCTCCACTCATTACCTGTATTAACTGCACCTGTTTGAACTCGTTACCTGTAGAAAAGACACCTGTCCACACACTCAATCAAACAGACTCCAACCTCTCCACAATGACCAAGACCAGAGAGCTGTGTAAGGACATCAGGGATAAAATTGTAGACCTGCACAAGGCTGGGATGGGCTACAGGAAAATAGGCAAGCAGCTTGGTGAGAAGGCAACAACTGTTGGCGCAATTGTTAGAAAATGGAAGAAGTTCAAGATGATGGTCAATCTCCCTCGGTCTTGGGCCTCTATGCAAGATCTCACCTTTAAGGTGAGGGATCAGCACAGAACTAAACGGCAGGACCTGGTCAATGACCTGAAGAGAGCTGGGACCACAGTCTCAAAGAAAACCATTAGTAACACACTACACCGTCATGGATTAAAATCCTGCAGCGCAAGCAAGGTCCCCCTGCTCAAGCCAGCGCATGTCCAGGCCCATCTGAACTTCTCCTGTTTCTACCAGTGAATTGCAAACAATACGTTTGTATTTGTGTCTTCTAAATTTTGATGGCACATATGAAATGTTAATATTACATTTACTGACAAAGCGTGTAATACATGGTACATTCAGGGATGATGGTTGGAAAAACACTATTTAATGGAGATGTCATCGGTTAACATTTGTACTTATTCACACACGTTGTTGTGAAATGACATCTTTTGAAGACCTCTCCTGTTTTCTTTGTCTTTGTCCCAGTGGTTTCCTTTAATCAGCTCTTATGGTAAACCTTCCAGAACTGAATAATTTCCAGGTCAAAGAAAATCATGAACTAGCAAATGTAGTTAATGGTACTAAACAATAAATGATAGTAGGATTTTGATGATAACAAGTATTACATTTTTTATCTGGAATTTGTAGCTAAGGCAAGTGTGTTTTTTTTCCCGGTGTGTCTCTAAAATCAGCATAATGGCAGCAACATGAAAACTTTTTAGCTTTCATGTTCGCCTGTTAATAAAAAGTATGCTGTAAAAGCTGTCTGTATGATACAAAATAATATTTTGTGCTTTAGTTTCTGCAAACTGATTGTAAGCTGGATTTTTTACATTGGTGCCCAACTGAGACTTATCCAACCAGGTGAGAGGAAATCCTAACCTAATAAATAAAAAAAGTAAAAACTTGGAACAAAATACCTGCAGGCTCGGGGTTCAGTGGGGCCAGTTTCGCACCTGTGGCTTAGTTCTTGTTGAAATTAAAGTTTATGGTAGTGTTGCTGTCTGTTTACTTCAGACACCCTACATAGCTGTTCTTGCAATGAATTGTACATGGAATATGTATTGGACTGCAGAGAAATACTCAGCAAGGGTCCTTCTAATCACCCATATCCTCACAAACAGGTACTCAAAAGTACACAGGCAGGTAGTAAACATTTTACTCTACAGTCTGTTATCAATTGCATAGGGGCATTAAAGCATAGTATAGTAGAAAGCCATAAAATAAGTCTTATTTTCTCAGGTTTACTTTTAACAGCACTTCAATATTAACAATGTGTTCATGTATTTGTTTCATGTATCATGAATACATACTGGTAATTGACATTTCTTATATACTTTTTAGTGGAATTTGTTGATTTAGTGGAATGATATGTCGTGACTCCGAAGTATTTTTCACCTTTGCTGGTAGCGCCCAAATAATTAACGTCTTGCCGGCAACATTAGTGTTTTAGCAGCAAAAATAAGACCTCCGGGTTTGGGATTTTGCCTTCAAAATAAAGTTCCGGCATAAAGATCGATATTTATGATAGTCAATAGATCTATTTTGCATCTTTGCATTTTGTATATTGTAAAGATTTATATTTCAATCTTAAACATATAAACTAAAGAAAAATACAGTTTCAAAAATATTTTACATAAGAGACATACTATTATAAGATAGAACCCATTGAGAAATGGAGAATATTGTTGGAAGTATTTCATATTTAAAAAATGAAATATTCCAATCCAATGTAAAACACTTAAGGATACTTATTGCATCAGTGCAAAAAACATTCTACGCACTGCAGAGAATGTATTGCAGGAAATGTTCTACAATACATTCACTGTGGCGTATATCATTTTTGCTGTGTGAAGCAATATGTATCCCATGTACAGTATGTTGTAATGTATTGCATTGGGGGCTAAAGAGGGTGTGGACAATGTTGTTTTTCTAGATCCAGCACATCGTGTCCTCACGATTAGACAGCGTATACTTGCTCTACACACATTCCTAACATTTCCTGTGTTATTGCAATGAGGCAATATGTATTCCATATTCACTCATTCGCATTTGCTGAATGGAACAAAGCCCAATTTTTGTTGCAATCTACCTTAAATATGAACATATATTAGTTAGTGTTATTGTTTAGAGAGTTATATTTTCGTAAACATTTAATAAACTCAATTCATTGAGTCAGTTTTGAACTAATGCGTTGGATTCTCTTATTTCGGAATTATCCACATTTTAGTGACCCGGAAGTGTTTTTTTTTTTTTTTTTTATATGTCGCTTGCCAGGCGTAGGCGCCCAATTTATGTTTTTGTAAGTGCGATTTGTAAATGCCAGTACATAGCTAACATAATTTGTGTGTCCTAAC
Source organism: Novumbra hubbsi (assembly GCA_016801125.1). Lineage (NCBI taxonomy): Eukaryota > Metazoa > Chordata > Actinopteri > Esociformes > Umbridae > Novumbra > Novumbra hubbsi. The sequence continues at coordinate 33,334 of JACXGK010001640.1, forward strand.
AAGATAGTTAAACAGCTTCTGTATATAAATAGTCATACCTCGTGAAAACAATGTCACGCTTTAAAAGAGGTGCCAAATCAGATCTTAGAGCAGGATTTAGAACGGAAAAAGAGGAACCGGCTGTATCATATGGACTGTTGAAAACAGCCAGAAAAAGCGGTCAACTCAATTTGTCTGGAAAAGGGCTGGTTGAAGGTAACTTGGATGTCGAGAATGGATGTCGAGTTCTCTGAAGCACAATATCCTTCAGTTAATCCATTAGCCTGCTCCGTTCTGTCTGCACGTTAAAATGTCACTATGTTTCTTATTCACCACATTTTACAGTTTCGCAGAGTAAATGTTGTTACCTTTTAACATCGTTATGCACAGTCTAGTAATTACAGCAAAAACAAGACCATAACAGTACATGTTATTTATTTGTACTAAAAAACGCAAATGCAATTTTATTACATGTTTTAATAAGTTGGACACTATTTAAAAAACCCTATTTAAATAAGTGTTTGGTTGAATCTCAAATTGCATAATACGTACTGCAAGTACGTGCCTTTTATTAAATACACTGTTCAAAGTCAATATAGTCTATGTATACATAACAATGTAAAGTACCATTGTAGAAAATTGGTAATGAAAATATGTAAGAAATATTGATTATAATATGAGTGTAATAGTTTCTATGAATGGTACGGTTTGGTCAGAAACATGCACACCAGTAGCTTGCAGGAGGTTATTTAGCAGGGCTCTGGCTGTGCTCCTCCTGTTTCTCCTCACACAAAGGAGGATAATGGTCTTGCTGCTGGGTTGATGCCTTTTTATGGAACTGTATGGCTTTTGCTATTGCCTGTTTTACTAGCTTACAAGCCAGTATTAGTATCTTACTACTTGGAATAGTCACAGGAATTGAGACTGAAGACCAACTTTACACTGCCAAATTTACGTTTTACAGTAAGACAAGCCAAATGACGTATAGACATGTGCGTGCTACAAAATCCTTGCTACCGTGTGTCATATGAAATAAATCATTTAAAAATGACTGTAAGCAACTATAAAATAAACAAATATTCAAATTTCTTTTTTTTCTAAGTAAACAGGACTCTAAATGTTCTGTAAAAGAAATATTAAAGGTCAGAAAACACCTGGAATGTGTGGCTCCTATGTTGGACAGCAGAATGATGGCAAAAAAAATTATGTTAACAAATTACGCATATTCACCATTCTATTGGTTTAAAATGTTGATGTGGATATTGTTCAAAGCCTTATCATCAGCTAGTAGGCTAGCTGTGGTTTCTGTTGGTTGATGGCTTAGAATGTGTGCATGTTTGCTAATGCCAGCTATTCTAACACTTCTGTCTTTTTTAGTCCCTCAAAGTGTGTGGCGGTTGAACTTAGACACACCTGAGGAGGCCAAACAGAACCTGACCTTTGGTGCAGATGATCGCTGGTGGGACCAGACAGATCTCACCAAACTACTCCTCTCTTCAAACAAGCTAGAAGTTCTGTCAGAGGATGTCAAGCTACTACCAGCCCTTACTGTTTTAGATGTGGGTATTGGCATTGACTAATTAAGAAAGGTTTTTGTGTCATCTTATTTAGGAAAATGTTGGACTTTGAAATCCTATTCTGCTGTACTCTTTTCCAAGGTCCATGACAATCAGCTTACCTTTTTACCCAAATCTATTGGAGAGCTGGAACATCTTCAGAAACTCTGTCTGAGGTATTGATACATTTAGCACATCCCACCCTTTAGTGTTAATAAACACATCATATATATTTATATATATATATATTTTTTACCATAACCTCTTGCAGGCTCACCACTTATTTCATCTATATGGATTATTTTTTCCTAAATGCCAATAATTGTCTGATTCTTACACAGTCACAATAAACTGAAAGAGTTACCAGAAGAGTTATGGGGCTTGAAGAACCTCACCTGTCTCCAGCTGCAGCAGAACCTACTGGAGGAGCTTCCAGAGGGAGTGGGACGGCTCACTAGCCTGGATGACATTGTATGGCTGTAATTGATATAACAATGTGATAACGCAAACTGTGTGGCTTATGCTCACTTGCTTGTTTTTGTATTGTTGGTGAAAGGATCTGTCAAACAACCAGCTAACTGCCATCCCTGACAGTCTGGGTAACTTAAACCGTCTGGTGAAGCTAAACCTCTCCCATAACAAGCTGAAAAGCCTCCCCTTAGGAATCAGCACCATGAAGAGTAAGATGATGTTAGCTGCATCTTTTTGCTTTCAGTTTGTTCTGTATCTGAATGATTTTATTGCCAGTTGGAACTGGGTGCCTTCACTTGAATATTGTCGACATGAATGGAAGAGAAATAAATAATCTTGTCTCTGCAGATTTAAGAGTGCTGGACTGCACACACAATCAGCTGGAGATCATACCCCCAATCTTGTCTCAAATGGCGTCTTTAGAGCAGCTCTATTTGAGGCACAACAAACTAAAATGTATTCCCGAACTGCCCTCATCAAGGCTCAAGGTAAAGATACTGATGGGCAGGTTTACGTGCATGAAGAGCTTCTGAATAACAATGACAATAAGATTTGTTAATTATTTGTAAACGAAAACCATTTCTGAGTGAAGCCTGTGCGAACTCTGCCTTTGAACTGTCTTGTAGGAGCTGCACGTTGGTAATAACCTGATTGAGGTGCTGCAGGCTGAGCACCTGAAACACCTGAACACTCTGAGTGTGTTGGAGCTGAGGGACAACAAGGTGAAGAGTCTCCCCGAGGAGATCACACTACTCCAAGGCCTGGAACGCCTGGACCTAGTCAACAATGACATCAGCAGGTAGGCTTTGCATGACCTTTGTATGTGAAACCATTCCTCGGGTTATTGACACTGTCTGTTCTTCAGATTTCGTGCTGTAATGTCGTGTGTTTACCTGCACATGCATCGCAAACAACAACAAGTAATGGACCAACTACCTATGTTGTGATGAACTGGACTTCTCACTGTTGCCTCCCCCCTGTACCTTTCCCTTGTTTGTGTTTTGGAGCCAGTCTGCCTGCTTCCCTCGCCCTTCTGCCCAAGTTGAAGACTCTGACCTTGGAGGGTAACCCTCTGAGAGGCATCCGCAGGGACATCCTGACTGTGAGTACATCTACTGATGCAGGAACCCTGGGACAGCAGACCCGCTGGGCCACGCGTCCTGGAGCACCGCTTCTGACCAGGCAGTGACATTAAAATGGACATTTGGCCATGTAGCAGATGGTGTCATAGAGTGACTTACAGTAGCATACATTTTAACTAGGCGTGACAACCGCACCTCGGTAGCAGTTAAGGGCTTTCTTCTCAATTCATTCTCTATCAAAACATGGTGTTGGAAATCAATCAATCAAAACAATACGACACACTTTTTGTAGTTTTAGCTATTTATTCCAGCAGCTGGATGAAATGTAAACTAAGACGTTAATGTGCAGACTGTCAACTAGGGTGTATGCGGTTTTAGTTCATATTCCCCTCATGTTAGTGGAACAAGCTGGGTTGAGGATCTTTGCAAATGACAGCGATCCGTAGACATCACTACACTCCGCATCTTCCCAGATGACGCTTTCCCAAGCCTGCCGCCATCTGCAGTTCCAGGTTTTTTATGGCATTTTTGCCTTCAGTCTTGTCTTCCACAAGTGATACACCTGCTCAATTGGATTTGAGTGTGTGACTTTACCAGTCAAGAACATTACTCTTTTTGACCACCCGACTTTTAAGTTGCCCAGCTACAAGGTGAAGTGCTGTCCAATTAGTTATTTTGTTGGTCCTGATGAGTTTTATTTTTCACTTTAGAATAGCCAAGCTATGAAACTACCTATGCCAAGTTTTACATGTGAGGCAGTTATTTGTATTTATTTTTTTAATCATTGAAAATGCACTACACTACTAGATATTACTCATCAGTGTCTCCTTGAGTTAAAAGTCCTGCCTGGTCCAACACGACAATAGGGCCTACATTTTGAGCCTTGTTTTTGACAATGGCAGTCTGGTTACTGTTGTTTTCTCCACAGAAAGGGACTAATGAACTTCTGAAATTCCTTAAGGGACGAATAAAAGGTAAATTTCCGTCTTTTTCTGCATGACCGATACTAGGATTCAGTGGAAATCAGTTGAATTTACATGTCAAGCTGTTGTATAAGGGAATTGGTTGATGTACCAGACTGTCTAATATCAAGGTATTATATTAACATCAAGTAAAAATGTAGCTGTGTGTATTTTGATCTGCAGAGGATACGGATGGCAAAAGCGATGAGCCTGACACTGCCATGACCATGCCAAGTCATGCCAAGATCAACGTGCATGCCATTAAAACCCTGAAGACATTGGACTACAGGTGTGGAATTTAAATAAAAACACCCCCTTGGAAAATATTATTCCTACATCTTTAAGTCTAGTGGTGTTGTTATGAAACACTGTCAGTAATCGGTTGCTTTGTGTGTGTAACCCTGGTCCCAGTGAAAAGCAGGCGGTGTGTGTTCCTGAAGACATTTTTGACGCAGTGGGCAGTGAGCCTGTCGTCTGTGTCAACTTCAGCAAGAACCAGCTGGCTGCGGTGCCTCCCAGGTATACTGCTTATATCACTGACAACACACCTCGCCGTAAGCCACCGCACTGCAGAAAGAACCAGCTGGCTGTGGTACCTCCCAGGTATACTGCTTATATCACTGACAACACACCTCGCCGTAAGCCACCGCACTGCAGAAAGAACCAGCTGGCTGTGGTACCTCCCAGGTATACTGCTTATATCACTGACAACACACCTCGCCGTAAGCCACTGCACTGCAGAAAGAACCAGCTGGCTGCGGTGCCTCCCAGGTATACTGCTTATATCACTGACAACACACCTCGCCGTAAGCCACTGCAGAAAGAACCACTGGCTGTGGTACCTCCCAGGTATACTGCTTATATCACTGACAACACACCTCGCCGTAAGCCACTGCAGAAAGAACCACTGGCTGTGGTACCTCCCAGGTATACTGCTTATATCACTGACAACACACCTCGCCGTAAGCCACCGCACTGCAGAAAGAACCACTGCGTGCGAAGAGGATGTGAAAATGTCAGCTAGCAACGCTGTGAGGACGATGTGTTTGAGTGAGCTTCCGGCTTGGTCCTCAGGATTGTGGAGCTGAAGGACTCGGTCTCTGATATCAGCCTGGGCTTCAACAAGCTGACCAGCTGCTCTCCGGAAGTCTGCATGTTGCACCAGCTCTTACATATTGACCTCAGGTAATAGAATACTAACAACCTCCCCAAGGTTCCAAATGAAGTGGAGGTTAGTGAAGATATTTTGCAGACCCAGAGGTGGAGATTTCTAGTTTAAGGCTTGCCATGACACTAATACAGTGTCTCCCAGAACGATTGGTGCTCTTGTCCCATTTGTCTCATTGTTGTTCGAAGATTGATTTTACTCTCAACATTTGAAAGACGTCTATCCTTTTAAGTGAGGGAAACGTTTTCATAAAAAAAAACCTCTACCCCTAGAAACGCGTGTACATGCAATAAAATAGGTATGTGCGGGAGACGAATAGGTAAATGCGTACAAATACCTATCTCCATTACTAGAGCAATAATCAAGAAGTTTAAATAAACTGGAGCTGTAATGATGCTGTCGACAAGGACATTTGTGTATTCATTTGCCACTACACACAGTGAGGTGGATGGTTCATTCATTTGTTTTTTTAAATCAATTCTCCAACAATGATGGGTGGAGAATTACCATACGTTTGTTAAGTCTTAGGGTCCCCAACTCTCCAAAAAAACAACTCTGTGCCAACAAGCTGTTTGGATGTTTTTCCCTAGCCTGGTTTGCTTATTTTTGCCAATGATACCATACTTATTGAGGGCACTGTACATACAGTAGTTGGATGTGAAACCTTTCTTAAGTGCCATTCTTGTTTTTCCTCCAAGAAACAATCTTTTGACATCGCTGCCCGTGGAATTTACAGCTCTAATGAAACTGCGGAGCATCATACTGTCATTCAACAGGTAAGCACTGTAAAATGTAAAGGGCATTCTGTCAATTTGCTAACACTGTGAATTTCCTAATCTTTTGATAGGTTCAAGTTGTTCCCGGACGTGCTGTACCGTGTTTCTACGCTGGAGACCATTCTGATCAGTAACAACCAGGTGGTTGCCATTGACCCACTGCAGCTCAAAGCTCTCGATAAGCTATCCACTCTGGACCTACAGAACAATGACATCATGCAGGTGCCACCTGAACTTGGCAACTGTACCAGCCTAAGGTAGAGTAGGGTTGTGCCAAATACATCACCTAATATGATTTCGCAAGGAGTGATGGTATCTGTTTTTATTTAGATCGGGGAAGAATAAGCAGAATCTTGTGTTTGGGTCATGGATGGTTTTGAATAGCAATACATGAATGTAAAAGCTCTTTTAGTAAAGAGAGATTTATGAAGTTCATTTATTTCATTCTTATAAGCTGTCTTGCGATGGTTTCTTTACAAATTTCTCGCTCATTTTCCCCACAGGGCCCTTATGCTGGATGGAAATCCTTTCCGTAATCCAAGAGCTGCCATTGTAGCCAGAGGAACTGATGCTGTCCTGGAGTACCTACGAAGCAGAATTCCTACATAGTCTGAAATAAAACCTACTTCAATAGGTGCGAAGACAACTTGATGATTAGTCTGTGATTTATGTTTGTCTTGATACTGACATTACTCTGTTGAGTTCCTTCAAGCCTGATGATTTAAAATGCAGTTTATGTTGTTTGAACTTATACAAACAACATAAAACACCATTACAAGAAGACCCTACCGTAACAATGTTTACATGATCTGCCAATTTCTAGATTCAAGTCATTCCAAACTGAAATGCCTGTCATAGTGTGGGTTATTTTATTACAACAATGCTGTATTGCTTTCCAAAATGTTGTACTTTTAAAAATGACATTGAAATTTACAGGTTTAATTTTGCAAGACAATCTGATTAATCATTGTTAATCTTAACAATGTAATATATTCTTTATGATGACACTGAATGGGAAATGTGTAATTGTTTACTGTACCTTTACATGTTAAAGAAAAACACAAGACAAAATTCAGTCTTCAGGCCCTGTTTTTGCATGACACCTCTTTTTTCTAATGTACTTATTTTCTGTATTACTCTGTAATTGTTTTCATGAAGAACTAAAGTAGTGAGTTAAAAAATAAATTAAATGTGCACAAGGCAGTGGTCATTATGTTTTGTCTTTTATTTTTTTGTTGCATTTAGCATGTGGCAAAACACCAAAATGTAAACATGAACATCTCATTCATACCACTGCTTGGTTAAGGAGGGATTGCTTTAAAATCATTGATGCATAGAGGCATTTAGTAATTGCAAGGGATCTTGCAATGCATTATGTATTCAAATTTGATATTGCAATTTACTGTTTTTTTTTTATTAAACCAATTATACTTCCAAAGACAATATTCTGCCAAATCTAATATTTGATAATAAAACCATGTCATTTATTTCATTAAAACTTCCATGTTTTATTACTGTCATTTAAATGTGAAAGATATATACAACAGTATAACATGAAGGGGTTAATTAGTGTAGGTTAATATTGTTAAATAATGCATGTGACAAAAATATACGTACATTTGTTTGTACTATTTTACAATAGTGGTGAAACCAACACAGCAAAGCTGCTACCAGCAACTTTAATAAATGGAAGATTGTATAATGCTCCCTTCCAGAAGATTGTCGACAAATCACATGTTGGTGGTTAAGTGTCACACGGTTGCTAAGCAAATGTTACACTCAATGGCTCATTGATAATGTACAGGTAACTAAACAGATGAAATTTAAACAAAATACATACTTTGTCTTAGCGTTATAGACAGAGGGATGATTTGGCATGACTGCATATCTTAAACATACTAACTAAATATTTTGGGATTTGACAGTCAATTTCAATATTGTCAAATCTGGTGAAACTCATTTAGCATTGCTGAGTCCACAGCAACAGCAGGGGTTTCAGGTTGTAGTTGGTAATCCCCCTAACCTTTCCAGACACGTGTTGCAGTGAGTGAATTGCTCTTATGAACTACACTCTTGTTTCTCGTGCAGACACAATGATTCAATTTGATTAATGACATTTGGTTGCGGGGTAGGTAGTAGATAATCCAACCTAAATGACATGCATCAATAAAACAAGAAAATAGATGACATTAAAATGATGATTGTGACAATGGTGCTGCCCCTGTACAAGTCCCACGGTAGGAAAGACATAACTGTTGTGCACAGTAGAAAGACCACAGAGGACCATGAGAATAACAAGTGACATTTTTTTATTTGTACAATAGACTTTCATACATTATTCAAAACACCTCTTAAATACTGAAAAATGGTACTTTGAAAGCCGAAAATGGCTCTGTTATTTGCTGCACTCATCTTTCGTTAAATGTTGTTTTTATTTGTTTTATAAAAAAGTATCTTAAATATGTACAGAGAGCATCTGCAAAATGCATTCTACACATAATATATGTATATACTTTACCAATTACATTTATTTGTGTTAATACATAAATAAAACTGGAAGGATTAAACTTGCATGTGCAAATAAATAAATTGTTTAATAAATTGTCACTAAATTTGTCCAACTAAACAGAAGTTATTTTTTAATAGTTAAAATTACTTTTTGCACAAAAAATTAAGCAGCATTCAAGTCCAGTATGTCTTTGTACTGCAGAAGCTTGGAGTACATTCACAATCTATGAATAAATTCTCAATGTGTTTTCATTCACAATTATTTACATCAATACTGCAATTAGACTGAATTGTACCATATATTTGCTTTTTTATATTTAATTGTATTTTAAACACATACAAAAATGACAATTTTTATAATCATATACATATATATAATATCTTTGTATAACACAAATTCACAATTACTGTAGAAATACATTTTATACAATTCATAGTACAGCTTTTCTTCTCCATGTACTTCATCCATACATTTTCATTGTCCTTATAAAATCTCCCAATTTGATCAAAGCTAAGGTATATCAATATATTTGAAATAATTACCTGAAAACATTTAGTAAAAATAATTATATTATGAAACTTTCTGTCACAATATCTGTAATATTTACTAACTCATTGACTGGATATTGAAGTTCCATGTGCCAGCTTAGCTTGGCATCAATTCAACCAGGGTCCCTCCATTGGGTGCCTCCCTTTGCAAAAAACAAAATGTCACATTTAATGCTACATTTGACAAACAATAGTTATGAAACATTGTCAGAGCTCATAAAGAATATGTTTTGGATTGAGATAATATGGAACCAATTATTTAAAACCTCTGTTTCTTTGTAAACCTCACCGGTTTGCATTTAAAGAGATACATTTGTATTACACAGAATACATCCCCCAAAACATATTCAAAGACAATTAAGACATGAAAGCATTCTGTACATCAGAGCTTCAAATGGAAATCTATTAACGGAACAAGGTGAGATGCCTTTCAGGTCAGTAGCATTGTTTAAATAACACATACAGTCATGTTCACATGAATACTTTTCCAATCCATTCTCATAATAAACTGATTTTGAAATTAAGATATCAAAAGTAACTGGTATTCTGGAGTGCTGCTGAAAAGCTAAGCAATATGAGTCACACCACTTGTGAACCAAACAATTCAATTATTATATATTTTGTAGACATTTAGACAAACAAATCAGAAACAATGTGAAAACTGTGTGTATATTGCACATACTACAAAGCATTTTTCTGTATGTGTGAGAAATGTATATGTATATTCCTTCGGTGCATTTACATACAGGTAACACATAATGTAGCCAGCAGATGGAGTTCTAGGGTAATCTTGCAAAGTTAAATAACATCTCCTGTTGTGGGCTCAAGCATTGTTTCATCCGTTTCAATTTTGCTTATTTATATAAACAAATCCATTATAGAGCAACAACAACTAAACAATCAAGCTCAAAACATTTAATGGTTGGGGTCATCACAATTCATCATACTGTATAAAATAAACATTTGTGGGAATGACTATATAAATGTGTTTATTTGTAATATTGATAATTTGGCCCTGTATTAAGGTGGGAGACAAGTATGAATTATTCTAAATTGATTTCAACAATTGTAAAATGTGTTTTTAGTACCAATCATCTCTCTACATGTCTTAATTGTAAATACAAATATTTACACTAGGCATGTACAAAGTTGAGGCAGTGTTTATGGTGAATGTAATACCTAATAGAGCTAGTGTGCTTTCATGCTCCGAGAGTAAAATGACAAGCTATGAAAAAAGTCAAAGGCAGTATAAATAACCAAGAAAAAACCTGAAATAAAAACAAATGTGAACTAAAAATAAATTAAATTTGCACCAACCTGGAGCCTTGGCCCCCAAAAAACGATCTTTCACATCAACTCAAGTTATACATTTCCTGTTTACATGAAGTTCACAGATAGGTTAAGATATGTATCCTATATACATTTGGCACTAGTATTTGCCATTGGTCCAGCAATTGGCAAATGTCTGTTCCTAGATAAAAACCGGTCGTACACATTTCCACAACCCGTTTGGGGCGAGAAGCAATGGTGCTATAAAAAAAGATTTAAATTGTGCTCTCCCTCAAGATCACCAAGTCCACAGTGTTCTGGAAATTCTTCAGAAGAGACACAGCAGTTTCATGTTCCATGTGTAAAAAACTATGTCCATTTGCCTGCAATGCAAAAATGAAGCATAGGGTGAACACGATGGGCAGGCGTGGAAAGGGGCGTGGTTAGGGCGGGGGGGCGGCACGGGGAGGACTGGGAACAGCCCTAGCTCAGAGAAGATTAAAGAAACAACACTGTCAAGGAGAAGAGGAAAGAAAGAGCAGAAAGATGCACACAGGAGGAGGTCATGCTGTAAAGGAGAGAAAGAGGAGAGAAGCTGGTCTTTAGAGGTTTGTCCTTCGGCTAACACTTGCATCTGTGGAGAGAGTAGAGACGTGCCTGCTTCTGGAGGCTATGGGGTGGGAGGGGCGAGAGGCGGGGGCTTTTGATAGCGCACATTTAAAGCCACACAGATACAATAGACAAGCCAATAAATGTAGGGACTATTCTAATCCCAGTAAGTTGTATTGGCACAGAGAGCCTGGCTTGTTCATGTAGCCTTCTACGTCTGCCGTTTGTCTGGATGTTTGATTGACAAACATGGCCTGAACAGTAGCTTTACATGGACCAGGAAACGGACAATCTACATGGATACGATGCCCTCTCTACACTGTGTTAAAAACGTACCCCCAACCGCGTCTCCCCATATGCAGAAGTAGTATTCTAACTTCTTCAGCGGGCACACAACCGTTTCAGACTTTTCCGCAGAACTCGTGTTTAAAGGGGGTTATTTCTCACGAACCCACCGCAAAGCTAATGAAACAGTTGGGAAATCAATAAATATTCATTTATACCAACATTCAGATGATGACAATTTGTTCATTATCATACTGTTTCTTTTACCTGAACCCTGTCTTTGATTAAAACTGCTTTACATTAGCAATTACTGTGTGCATTTCTAGTTTCTAGTTTCTAGTCACCTTAGGGGAGCTTTGATTCTAATCCTACAATGGTGACTCGTGAAGTATTTACCAGAGGCCTGAGCAAGCATCTTTTAACACTGAACTAGAAAGATAGACCAGATTCAATCTTCGCTGCAAAATGCAAAGTTGGAAAGATAGAAAAGATTACAGCTTAAACAAAAATAGGGGACAAAAGGCTCCAAGTCTTGCAAGGTTATAAAGAAATGAGATCCATACTTCCATACTACATTTACTAGTATTTCAAAACCCCATTCAGCAAGCTCCTTATAAGGCTGTTCGTCCCCCAGTGTCCGTGCATCTAACACATGGCACAAGACATGGCTGAATGCTATCAATGTGGATCTGCTTAAATGTATCTTCAGGATACAGTATAAGGACTGTTTGACTAACTGAGAGCCAGGAATAAAAGAGGACCATGCTGACTTGATCGACACCCGTGCTTCTAGAACAAAATGCCACATGCAAAGCCTCTACTGGCAATGTGGCGGAGGGAGGAGGCAATCACAGACTCAAGGGACAATGGTGATCGATGCGGTGATGAAGAACACAGTTACCTTCAGTATTTTGTCCCCAGGCTGTAGCAGGTCGGAGGCCGGTCCTTCAGGCTGTACCCTAGTAACAAAGATACCCTATAAGTCAAAAGCGATATGAGGTTAGGAACCACATGGTGAAGATGGTTTAGAATCTTTGCCTTTCAAACTGGGTGTTTGTCGATTTTTGGTTTCAGTTTTTTTTTTTCTCGAACTCGAGTTCTGTGCACAATTTCGATTGATATGCTATTGCATGAATTACCTGGAATAGAATAGCTGGTCTGTAGAAAACATGCATCTGCTGTAAGACCAAAGACTGATACAAGTGGAAGTACCAGATGCCCTCACGTGACATTTATGTCTAGCTTTGATGTTAACTAGATGTTTCCTTTTTCATTGCTTGTATCCTCCCAGAAATACCTATTAAAGGCAGAGATAATAAATACACCAACCTTTACATGCATTTAAAAGATGTTAAACAAACCTTACGAAGATGCTTATTCAACCCAGTTAAACAATAACTGTTTATTGGATTTCGAATAACAGCACTAGCATCTAATGACTCATGTGTTACATCGGGTACATCTCGAGACGTCACAGAAAAGCTGGCCCAGAGAAGATTCCCACAGTAATCAGCATGTAACACCTTTCAGTGGGGTGTTCGGACCGGGGATGATAAACATACAGCACATGAAGCCCATTCAATGGCTATAACAATGTCCATAACATTAACCCTTAATGACGTGTTCATAACCCCCCATCAAACAGCTTCAACGTTGTAGCTGTTTTCAAACAACAAGCTCCGGAGCTCTTCCTCACCGCATCCTATTTCTGCAGTTAGATGGTAGCGAGGCAGTATTAAACTCTCGGACGTTAGCCCACCGTACAACTACCTTACGACCCGCTGCCACAGAAGTGAGGAGTAAAATATAGATGAATACAAAAACTTGCTCATTGTTGTCGTACAATAAAATGGTCCAAAGTTAACCAAGTCAACTGCAGCCCCACATTCGCTACTGCAGTAGCACCTGTTACCATGGAAACTCTGAAGTGAGACATCCAGTTCTGTGCAGTGGTTATTCAAACAGCTTAAGGGATAAGCTACAGCAGAGGAAAATGGAACAGGCTCCTACGACACGGGCTATACAGTATCGGACCCTCACAGAACATTCCGCTGCAGCAATCTTACCATGTCAGAAGGCTTGAAGGGGTTCCCTTGGCCACTGATTCCCCCTGAGATGCTGAAACCTAAGCCAGGATTCTTCTCTATCCGTACACAGAACTGTGAAACGAAAACGTAAATATACATGTTGGTATCTTATAATTGTGCAACAACATATCTGTCAGAAACAGATTGAGGGAAAGAAAGAGGGAAAACAGGGTGACAGAATGTCCAGAAGGGGGAGAGGGAGTGACAGAATGTCCAGAAGGGGGGAGAGGGAGTAACAGAATGTCCAGAAGGGGGAGAGGGAGTAACAGAATGTCCAGAAGGGGGAGAGGGAGTAACAGAATGTCCAGAAGGGGGAGAGGGAGTGACAGAATGTCCAGAAGGGGGGAGAGGGAGTAACAGAATGTCCAGAAGGGGGAGAGGGAGTGACAGAATGTCCAGAAGGGGGGAGAGGGAGTAACAGAATGTCCAGAAGGGGGGAGAGGGAGTGACAGAATGTCCAGAAGGGGGGAGAGGGAGTGACAGAATGTCCAGAAGAGGGGAGAGGGAGTGACAGAATGTCCAGAAGGGGGAGAGGGAAACGGAAAAACAAACGAGTAGGAGTGAAGGAGCACAAGGGCCAACCTGCTCCTGGAAACCCTCCATGCTCTTCTGGCCTTTGGTCTGGATGAGGCAGCGTGCACTCTGGGGCCGGGGGCTGGTGGTGCTGGTGGCCATGGGCAGAGGAGACTGGTACTGCTGGATGGAGATCTTGTTGATGGCCCCCTCATACTGCTGGTCCCGCACGGAGCGGTGTGGGGGTGTGGCCGATGCGGACGTCACAATCATGGTCTGTGACTGGTGGGGGTGGTGGGAGCCTGCCTGTGGGTAATTCAACCCGTTAGGCAAAGAGTCAGGAAGCTGCAAAGATGCAAACGTCACGTCTTACAGAATGCCAGGTAAACAGGCACGATGAGGTGCAGCATGCTTCTTCCAGGCCCCACGGTCATACGGGGACTTTCCTACACATCCTGTCATCCTAAATGTTGTGATTAATACAACAGGATACACAAACCACAGTTTTCTTGGCATTCACGTTTTGTCGGAATTCCCTGGTCTAACGTTTCATTATTCCTGTTCAGACACTGATGAGAAGAATGTGCCAACAAGAAAATGACAGTCAAACTAAAACCGTGGCAAACAGAGGTTGCCAGGGAGACCAAACAAGAATGGGGCACTGGTGGAATGAATCACAACGCTTGACAATTTCTCCTGACATTTAAAAAAAACATTGACATAGCAATCACAGCTAAAGGAGCCCGTCTTAAAACAACATGTTGAGCAATCACCAGAAGTGTACCAGGAACAAGACAGGACACTTCACCAAGCATATGAGGTTATATGGTTGCAATGTACGATTGTAAAAACAATAGATGTGTTGGTGTTAAACTGAAATGTAACATGAACTGCACTGGTGTGTCATTTGAGGCTATTAATAAAGTACAAGTACAATATTTCAGTCAGTAAGATAAGTGATAAGTGAGGCTTATTAAATCAGCACAGTAACAACCCCGCATTCCAGCACAAACCTTTTTCATGAGGTTTTCCGGGGGCACATCTCTCCTTCCTAGTGAGTAGGGAGCCCACTGAGTGGTGGGAGAAACCATCTCCTGTCCGTTGCCTAACATATTGCTCTGTTGAGAGGGCGTCTGACGAAAGAACAGGGCAAAAGAAAAAAACTGCTTCAGGGTATCAATTAGGCTAACCTTTTTTCATTTGTAAACAAGACTGCTGTTTTTATCAAAGGTATAGTTCCCTTACTCTGCTAATTATCAGGTGATAGCCCATGAGAAAAACACCGCTTGAAACCAAATGGGCACCTTGGATAAATATTTTGACTGCATCTTCTGTATAATGAGAAGCTTAAAGTTGTACCTGTATGAATTCATAGGCGGAGGAAATGACCTCCTGTCATGTACCATTAGAATTGTATTTTGTTCAGAATGGACCAGGACAGTTTTAGAAATATTGTGATATGCTAAAAAGTATGGATTGGCTTTCAATATAATATACTATCTGAGCACTAAAATATCTACAGGAGAAAGATAAGCAAGCGAGAATTCCAGACAAATTTGAATGTGCCTGTTTTTGCAGTTTCTCTATTCCCTAGGCTCAAAAATTCGATAGAGGCCGTCAAGTAAGAGATTGTACAATAGCCTTACATTGCAAAACTAGCACAGAGAACAGCTGTCACCCATAGAGCAGAGCAGACACATTGATCGCAGACATGCAACACACTGCAGACACGTTCATATTTCAGACAACAGAAAAATACAGCGCATTGGCTGAAGTTGAAATGGGAGGGATCGTCATGTCAGTCATCTTAAGGCTTGTTTCGCACTGACACCGCAGGCGTCATACAATACGCTTAAGCCCGTCACTTGTCTAGGTCTAGATTAATTTCATTATGTTTCTCTAGATGCATAGCTGTCAGTCTTTAAGGCATATGATATAAATATAGTCACATTTTTCATTGGCAGGCTTCAGGATTATTCAGAATGAATGTTTTTAAACTTTTATGACAAAATTGCATATACACTGTGCGCTCTCCACCACACGAATGTTAAAGGGTTTAATTGTGCTCAGAATGTTTTGGCGTTTCCTGGTTCATACTCACATTGGGTAGAGGTAGCCACTGTGTTGTTTGGTTTTCATGCTTATTCGTGTTATTGTAAAAGTTTATTGTCATGCTTCTGCCTGCATGCGGTGCAGTATAGCCTCCAGAGTACAGCATGCCGAAGTTTACTGTGTTGTGCTTAAGGACAGCACTCTGATTGGAGGGAAACAATCACGTGACATGAGTAAATGGATGAGCCACTGGGTAAACGGGATTGCACCAACACACATTGCGTAGCTGCAACAGATAAAGTGAGCTTGACAAAAACAAAACAACAGTACAGTATTACTACATTACCAGCACAAACACATTGAATACACTCATGGATACAATATGACTAGGTATATCATACAAGCAACAGCACAGACTTTTCTATATAGCACTTGCCTATATTATCAAGGACTTGTTTCCCAGACCAAGATGAAGCCTACTAATCAAGTGCATTTAATGGGCTGGTAAAGTAAATTATTTACAAAATGTAATTACTTTAATAGGTAAACAAATAGTCATTTGTCTTACACAAATGTTTATTGCTATTTTGTTGCTATAAATGTTGCTCCAAGCATTTCCCCCTTTGATAAAAATGTAAGCCCTGTAGCCATTTGCTAGTACAACTTTGACCTAAGGAAAAGGGTACTAAATTGTGCCACATTTTGCACTGCACTTGGATACAATGCTGTTGGTAACGTCTGTACCCACATGTTGTTGACAGTGGAGACGTGCATTTCTTAATGTACTGAAGAGTTATGTATATAAATGAAGATCTAGTGCATTTCTGTGGCATCAGCTGACCTGTCTGAAGAGGCAATAAAGCTATATTTTCCTATAGGTATTACCTGTTTTTGGGAGGTGGTTAAGATTATACATTTGTAGGGGATTAAGATAATACTCAACTAAGATTTGAAGTATGAGTAGTAAGTTTACAAGTTCAGAGCTAGGCTTAAGTATATGGGTAACAATCCCAAATTGCAGTAGTACATACAAACAAATATACTTATTTTGGATCATTCATTTATTAATGGTAAAAAAAATTGTGCCCATAAGAATTATTGGACCCCTTGTTATAGATTACCAAAATAGATCTACAAATGTACTTGTTGTTTATCATTATATTTATTTAAAAAGAAGAAAAGATAAAATTGTTCAAAGAAAAATACAAAAAAATGTCTCCACCTCTAGAAATGTGTGTGATCCAAATGAAGTTGTAGTATCTTATACAGACACTAATCGATACATCGTCGTATGCCATGAATTTAAAATGTTGTTGGCATTAATAAGAAATGTGTCCCCCATTTAACAGCCCCTGCTCTTCTGGGAGGCATTTCCACTAGATGCTAAAAAATTGCAGCAGGGATTTGCTTCCTTCCTGCCACAAGAGCATTAGTGAGGCTGGGCACTGATTATGGGCGATTAAACCTGGCTCACAGCCTGCACCTCCAATTCATCCCAAAGGTGTGTGAGGGTTTAGATTAGGGCTCTGTGCAAGCCAGTCATGTTCTTGGCAAATCAATTCTATGAACATCACCTTGTGCACAAGGTCATGCTGAAACAGGAATTGGTTTCTCTAAACAGTAGCTAAAATGTTGAAAGCAAAACATTACCTAGCTTGTCATTGTATGAAGTATGGATGTAGCAAAATACAAGGAAATAGTGCAAGAAAACAAGCTTAAGTTTGCAATAAAAATGAAGCTTAGGAGGAAAGTCTCCTTTCAGCGAGACAATACATCAATACAGCAAGCACATGGCCAAGCATAATGTCTCAAGAACAATGAGGTGAATTCACATGGTGGCCCAGTCAAAGTTTCAATCTGAATCCCATTGAGAATCTGTTGCACTATTTGAACATTATATCCACAAGCTTTGACCCACGAATCTAACAATCTTGAGCCAATCTGACAACAATAATGGACCAAAATGATTCTAACACTAAGTGCACAGCTTCTTGTTACCCGAAAGACTCTACAAAATAACATAGTATCTAGGTATTGACCCAACAAGAATTTGAAGTCAGGTTAATATATTTTGAAGGCACAAAATATTTACAGTATGATAATATAGCATGTTCAGAGTTTAGGTGGTCGACCATGTTATATTTTAGCCCCATGAACAGTGAGGATGGTTAGAAAGACAAATTTCATAACGTGGGTTGTCCTGAAGAGAAGAGTCCGACAAGCACGAAACAAGGACTCTCAGATCCTTTAGTGTGAACAATCACCTCATCGAACATAAAGTTATTTATTTGAACAATTCTACCTTAATTATGTTAGACTTTTCTCATACTTTAAGTATAAAATCAAGCTGGTACAGCCATTTTTGCTCATCTTTACCAAGGGGTCTGACAATTCGTGTAAACTGATTTTTGGAGGACAACGCAAAAACAACATAAAATAGAGAAAAACTTACCCTGTCAACAGTGTTTATGCTTTTTAATCACCATCACCGGAAGTCATACGTATATAGTAAAATATCATGTGAAGCTGGTGCCTTTACTGGAGCACATTAGCATGACTGAACACATTTGTGCTGATAATCTTGCAGGCATGTGCCGTGTGTGTCAAGACAATAGAAGCTCACGTATAGATGGTGTATAATCGTGTAAACTCATCGGTGCGCTCACAGGAGTGCCTTGGTCAGACTTACCCGGTCTAATCGTTTGGCCTCTATATGTCTAAGCAGCTGCTGCCTCCAATCAACCGGCATCTTAGAGGACATATCGTCAGGGTTATGCTGCAGCTGCATTGTGCGCATTTTGATCTCATCCGGGCTCTTCATGTTCTCAGTGCACGTGCTCAGGTTATAATCCGGGGGCATCTTTTCCAACAAGGCAGCCATGGTGGGTCTGGCAGACACAGGCCTGGCCTGAGACGCACCGTACGTCTCCGTGCTGTAACTCCTGGCAGACAGGGGGCGCCGCTGGGTCAGGCTCTTGGTGGGATAGCAAATGACGGGCTTCTTGGGCTCTTGGTAGGAGGAATAGTCTTCCTCGTACCTGCCATTTCTCTTGTTGTACTGTTGGTCCTGCTGGGTCATGGCAGCCAGGCTGTTCTGGTGCTCCAGCATGCCTTTGAAGTGCTGCCGGCCATAATGGTCCGACATCTGCTGCATCTCCTGGGCCTCCTGAACCCTGCGGAACAGGGCCAGCTCCGTGGAGCTCACCAGGGAGTCCGCCCGTCTTAGGAACCCGGGCCGGGATCGCTGACTGGGGATGGGGAAGGGTTGTTGCTGCTGGTTAGGCTGGTTCTCCTCATTGACCGAAGGCTGAGAGTAGGAAAACATCTGCTCCATAGGAGGGTAGCCCCGGTAGCCCCTGGGGCTCACCAGCTCCTTGGGCAGGGTCTTCCCCGGCTGGTTGACGTACTCAGGGGTGTTGGGGAAGGGTGGAGGGGCCCTCCTCTCCTGCTGCTGAGTCCTCATTTCCACGGCCCCCTGAGGGTTGAAGCTCTGGTCGAAGTGGTAGACCTTCTTGGGGATGGGAGGCTGCTGCTGGCTGTTCTTGCTGTTTCCATAGGCATCGTCATCATCCAGCATCGGGGCAGACTGGCTTCGGGACATGCTCTGCTCCATCGGGGCCGGCATGTCCGGACGGTCAACGCTCCCCTGATTGTCAATGCTGGAGCTGTAGCTGTCCACGGGAATGCTATATACCTTGTAGGAGCCCATGTCTATCTCGTCGATGCTTTGGGACTTCTTGAACTTAGCCTTGACCTCCTTCATCATGGGAGAGAGGCGCTCGGAGCTCTTGCTCATCACCATCGCCCCTGAGCTTGGTCTGGTGGGTTTGGGCTGGACATGTTGGTACAGGTTGGACATGTTGGCCTGCTGGCTGCTGCGCCCCTGCCCAGAGTTCCTGGAGTCTAGGTAACTCCACGTGCCCGTGGAGGGGAAAGTGCCTGGAAGTTCCCCGTGAGGCATCTCCTGTTCAAAGTCCTTGTGATCGGGATTGGGGCTGTTGCCTGGGGAGCTCAGTTTGGAGGGGAAAGCTGTGCGGTCCTCAAAGGGGCTAGGGGTCCTAGTCCAGTTCTGCCACGGATTGGCAGGGGGAGGTTGAGGCACTTCAGTTTCGGGTGTGGTGCGGACGTTGTGGAACTGGTGGGAGGGATGTTGGTGAGGGGCGTCCTGGAGCTCCAGGGGGACGCCTACGATGCGCTCCTGCCTCATGAGGGGCCGACGGCCCCCGTGGGAGGTGGAGGAGCTGCGGGGCTTGGAGCCTAGCATGGGGTTCCCACTGCTGCTACCGCTGGGGGTCTCCAGAGGAGCTTCTTCAGACACAAAGCCGGTGTTGTCGTAGTGGGAGGAGTCGTTCCAGTTGTCAAAGGTGTCGCTGAGGGGGCGTCGCTCGCTGCGCTGCTGCAAAGTGTTAGAGGGAGGGGTCTCTCTGGGGTCTCTCTGACTTAGAAGGGGCTTGGTCTCGATGGGCTTGGGAAACTGCTGAGCGAGTCTGGAAGGACAGAAAGGTGGAACAGCTATGACAGAAAGTCATTTTATCAAGGTTCATAAACTGTATGCCATTAATGCAATGTGTTTAATGGACCTGAAATATGCTCTGAAATATGCTCTGAAACATGCATTTCCATTTTCAGCTTAACTTGAAGTTTTGGTGGTTCATTTCAACGGGTACATTTGAATATGGTTCTGTGTATTTTAAAGACATGCTTGCCTTGGGCTGTTTTGCTGGCATTTCAAAGGGAATTTTATGTGAACGTATTTTCTTTTCTAGAAGGCTTTTTAACAATATATCATAAAAGAGAAATATGTCCAGTTGGCCTGTAGTGAGCAAAGGTCCGAAATAACTGTAGAAATATCAAAAGAGTCAACACAAATTCTATCCACGGATGAAAAAAGGCTTTTATAGTGAGCGCTCCATCTGTAGAATTTCAGCCAGGATAAAAAAAGAACAATGTTCTTTGAAGTTCTGGCATGGACTGACTGATTTCTTTCCCTCAGCCCCAATGGTACTGTTTCAGCCCTGAATTTCAATGAAAATCTAAGCGGCGAGGAACTGTCCCCCTGACCTTGGCTGGGCCCACAAAAAGAGAGAGAGAGGAGGAGAGAACGGAGGAAAGATAGGGACAGGACTGCTAGGGAGATGCGCTGCACTGTGTTGCCCTGTCAGTCTTGTGGAGCTGTATGCTAATGGTCTCGAAGAGCCTTGGTCCACCACTCTCCTCCCTCACACAGCCACTTGACAGCCGGAGTTCCACCTCCAGTTCACCCAGGTGCTCCTCACAAAACCCCACTGTCTCAGGAAACAAGACGGGTGGAAGTGACGCCTGGTGGACGACATGCTGACACCATCCAGCGGGGCCCTTATCAGCCCACAGGTGGATGTGAAGAAGCGGTTTTGGACCCTGGCTGGCAAATGACCGATGACAATACGAGGCTACGCAGAGTCTCCGGTTATACACGCTTGCCTTTCACCCACGTGCCTCTGTGACCAGCCTTTTGTCGGACAGCAGGTTGACAGTGAGTGAGCCACCCCACCTATTGGTCCAGTGCTGCTGTGCCCCGCCTCCATCCTTCCCAGCAGCCTGCAGGGCCGCCACATTCCCCGGGGGATTGGAGGAGCCGGAGGAACCCTGGGACGGAGAGTAGTCCGAGTAGGTGGCCGACGAGCCACTGTTGTTCAGGCAATGCATCTTATCTGGGTCGGACTCGTCGGTAGATTCTGGGGCACAGGAGAGAGAACAACTCTGTTACGACAACGGCTCCCTGTGAAACGCGTCTATATCAACACACGGCGTGCGGGGGAAGTGTCATACTCAGGTCACTGCTCATGTTTCCACATAAAATGCTAGTCGAAGCCAGGTCAGCAGGGGCAACAAAAGCTACTGAACAGCATTGGATGCATTTTCTCCTAAATTTATCAGTGAGTAGTTATGTAATAAATTCCAATTAATATCCTTTGTGCCATACCTAATTAGGCTACAACACTCCCCGAGGACATTATATAACAACTGTACATTGCAGGACTATGTTTTGTAATCTTACAGGAGCAAACATACACGCTATTAGAAATAACAATAGCGAACACATGGATTTTCACTGGAGTGCTTTGGAAGCTTGAGGCTTTTTCATGTCAGGACTGGATTAGAGCAGAGTTAGTGTCTTTACTGGCAAGAGGGTCAGCCTCCCATTAATTGCAACATCAGCCCAAACGGCTTGCAGAAACTAGCCAATCAGCTTATCCTCCAGTTTATTAGAGTGAAAGATGAAAAATGCTATTTGAATGTTTGGTCTCTGTAGCCTGGGATGGTCTTATCTGCCCCTTCTGGCACACATGTGTTGGTGCAGTGTGGACCGTTGCTCTTTCAGCAAGAGCTCTCCCCTCATCTTTCCCCTCAGTTAATATAATGAATAAAGCATGGCAATTCCCCACAACATCTAACAAAAAATCTCAGAAAATACATATTTTGGCCTCAAAGCATGTATGGCAAAATTTGTAAAAACATAATTTTGAAGAGTAATCCTAACTGCCTTTTTCAACCGTTTGAGTTGACTGTTCTAACAAAAATCACTAATAAGTGAAATAATAGCAATCAGATAGGAAACTGGGGGATTACTGTAACACAAACCAAATTACTGTAGCATTGATTTCAAGTGATGTTGAGTTTTCTTACATGATAACTTGCCCACATTTCTTAAGTCAGCGGATGTTGGTAATGGTTGTTGTCAATGATGTTGTGTTTGCGTTGAATTAAAACCAACAAGAAACCCACACACTAAATTTCAGTGCCAACCTTTCTTGTCTTTCCCCAGTAACACAACCTTTGGTTTGTACATGGGCGGTTCCACCAGGGTCGGCCTCATATCAGAGATACGGATATCATTCGGAGAACCGCTCATGGAATCCTGAAAAAACATAATGTGTTACTACAATATTTACCAAGCAAAACTCAGAAACACAAAAGTAAAATGTACATACACAGCTTCGTTAACAGCTTCCATGACTATTACAGGAACTTACAAAAAAACAGAAATATAGAACTGATCTGACCATCATTGCACTGCTTGCACTGATAGAATCAACAGTGAGATTTCTTCCTCTGGTTCCTAGTGATGTATGGCCCACTGAAGCATGTACTATCCCTGACTTCCGGCTCCCTTAGGACTCAGAAGCCTACTCCTTTGTTTTTTGGGGTTTGTCCCCCATGTGTAACCCTGTTCACTGCTCCCCCACGGGGGAAGCCGAGGCAGCCGAGCGAGGGGAGACAACCACCTACCAACCACCTCCCTGCAGACCTCCAGGAAGCACAGAACATACAAGCGTCTCTCCGCATGTTTGTGTCTTCTTCCACCTCCTCCTGTATTTTGGGGCCTCCAAAGTCCGGGTTTTTACTATTTAGATAAGTGTAAAAAAAAAAAAACTGCCACAATTTTCCATGCCTTTACTGTATAGTGTTAACTGGACTCGTAGATTCATGTTCGAGACACGATGCGATTACATAGCGGAGCTACCATGACGTTTTAGCATGTTCAGTATAGATGATAAAAGACACGCAGTGTCGATGTCGTTTAACTGTTGCATTTAAAGCTAGTTCTCCGATCTAGTTTCGAACTCTGCAATAACCGTTTAAAGTGATTCAGCATGCACTTTACACTGCCATCGGTAAAAATACCACTATCAATCAGTCCCAAGGTCATGTTCTCCATAATTAACCAGCACGTTCACTGTGGCTGGAAGTAATTGATATGGCGGGCTTGATGCTATGGTCATGTCTCGGGGGGAATGCTTCATTAATATATTATCTAAAAACAAAAACAGCTGTGAAGCGGCTGCGATGTGCCAGTAAGCGATGGAGTCGGCCTTGGCATTGCCAGTCTACTACACGTTTACACACTATGGTAAACTACAAGCTGAGTGTTACCATTCCTGATGCACAGGTTATGCAGAGAACAATTCAAGGCCAGCTAATGTCCATTTCCTTCATGAAAAATTAATACTGTGCATCATATTCATAGAATATAGACACTGATTTATCTTTGCGGTACAGCCCGGTCCAATTCTTTCATGACGGTCAGATTTAGTTTAACCAGATGTTTTACAGTCTTTGTCAGGGTGCGAAGAGGCAGTGGTTGAATCCCGCCAGCAGTGGTTGAGCAGACTGTCTAATGTCTGATCTCACAGCCACTTACTATGAGGCAGAAACAGGAAGAAGCTGTAACGGCCGAGGACGTACTCTCTGGCTGTGGCAGCTTGGGAACCACGCGATGTAAAGAAATCTAAGCAAAACAAACAAACACACAAAACACATACAAACAAATAAAAATGGAAAGGACGTTTTCATGGTTCTAAAAAAAAAAAAAAAATGAGTGTAAGGTAAAGAAGCATGACATCATCTCCCCACCCCTCCACCCCTCCAAGTGCCCCAGATCTGGGGTTTTCACTCCAGCACCCAGGAGTCTTTCTCCCTGGAGCTTCGCAGGAGGAGAAAGCATGAGGCAATCCAAAGCAGTAATGGACACAAGTACACAGGACATTTGCAGCTCTGTCAAAGCATTCTACAGAGAGATATACATGTACAGTAACAGATTTGGCCGGACTTTGAGTTTGCTGTGACAGATACAGTAAACAGAAGAACCTTCCAGCGTTGATGGTGGTTGATATTGGACTTGAACCTACTTGCACTGGAAATGTGATTCTTTATGAATTTTGTAGTTAAAAACTAAAAGGAAATCTACATCTCATTTAAACAAAAATGTATGCAATCATATAGGAGGAAAAACACAGCATTAGTGCATATACCCCAATGAAAATTTCCAGGACCTAAGGCTCCTATACACTTTTTTCCAAAGAGATTCCTGTAGAACGATACAAGATAAGTATTGCATGACTTGCCTAATTCACCTCCAGATTCTGGCCACTTGACTCTGGAAAAAGGTGTTTTGAGATCAACTATTCAGATCCAGCCTGTTGGAGTCGACTGAATACAATTGACATTCAACACTGACCTTTGTTCATTTTGTTCAACAGCTTCTGCTGTTCATTCATACAGTATTCCAAGCCTTATCACAGGCTACAACGCCCATGCTAGGTCAGATACTGGGGACTTACAAATGCGCTAATACTTGACATTTAGGTATTGCCAAGTTGCCACCATTTTAGCGGAAATAAGATATTGTTTCAAGATAGGCATAGCAAAACAGTAGAAACTGCACCTCTATAGAGTACTTTCTGACAATGATTTGCTCATATCCAGAACAAGAGAGAGCTAACGATTAAACAGATACCCATGTGAGGTCCTCATGGAAGCTTTTAGCCTCCAGATAACAGGATCCTAACGTCACCTCAAGCTGCTGGGCCACAGTTCTGTGACCGACCAAACTGTCTCACCAGACGAAACGAAGAAACCTTCGACCCACACACATACGGCTTGTCTCACCTATACCTGATGCAGCCACATTTAGATGCCTGGAGGAAACTACTTACAAAATGATCCAACATAACTAATCTTGCCATGTCCATATTACTACTCCCAAAGACAAGCTGAGGTTTTGTGTTCAGGGCGTTTCAGCAGCGTAAAAACGTTGTTGCATGTCCTCAAAGAGATAAGGGGATTGCTCATGTACCTCTGAGCTCTCGGTCAGATCCTCCTTGCGCTTTGGGATGTCAATGGCAGAGTTGTGGATGGCACTCTGCTCTGCCATTTGAGTCTGGTTGAACTCTCTTTCTCTCTCTTTCATCTCTCTCTCCATCACCTAAAACAGACATTTTTATATGACACATCTGTCCCATTCAGGCAAAGAGGAATCTATTGAAGCCATTCAGTAAATGTCTGTATGTACGATGAATATATAAAGGACCAGTCAAACGTTGTGTGTGCGTGAGAGAGAGATAATTGTTATTGGGTCAGAAATCCCACCCTACATTAAAACTGTGATCAAACAAATGCTTACCATGTACATCCTCATCAAACAATCACTCAACGCCCCCTAACAGGGAACAGAGGGAGAGCGGGGTACTGTGGTATTTGGGGACCTGCACTATTACCTCTTTGGGGGGCATCGGCCACGGGGGATCATACTGTTCTTGATTCCGAGACTCCATGTTGGTCCCAGAGGAGTTGGTGCCGGTGCTGAGGGGATGCTGGTTTTTGCCAACCATGTTCTGCACTGACTTCACCATGTTCTTCAGATCTTCTGGGTATGGTGTCGGGTAGCGCTTTAGATTAATCTCCACCTGGAAAGATAAAACAGGTAAAATGAGGCGGGATTAACAAACCAAATGTAAACCCGGAGAAAAAGAACAGGAAAATAACTTCATTGAAAACCCTGTGAAACCTTGACTTTTCCAGAATTGTCCTCCTCTTCCTTCTTTTCCTCAAACTCGAAGGCAACGGTCATCCTCTGCTGTCGCTGCTCCTCCCACAAAGTCGGGTTGAAGCTGTCACTGTCCGACTGGTAGTCTAAGGAGGCCGGAGAGACAAGGAGGTGTAGCCAATTTATTGTAAACCGGTCTCACACCGGCGCTGCTCAGACATGGCTCCCTTCACCAGCAGCATGGAGGGCATTGACACCTAACCTAACCATCTGTCAGCGCTGCTCCAATGGAACCACATAATGAATTCAGGCCCATCTGAGCCTTAAAGGGAAGTTTGGTGAAAGACAGTGTTCGGTGCCGTGACACGTATTGCCATACCACAATGGATAACGGGGTGTTAAATCAATCGTGAGTGGATGTCCATTGCCACCACTATGTTGTGCATAATTAACTGGTGCTACATTCTTTTCAAGAAAATGTGCGGCAATTCATTTTATGTCAGAACCAGGTTTGGGGTCAAACCCATTTAAATTCCACTCAGTTCAATAAGTCATCCTAACTCCATTGTACCTCACTGAAATGATTTAAACAGCCTTGTAGCTGGAATTCCTGAATTCCTAAGTGTATCACTTCCTGAACTGAAAATGGAATTGAGCCCAACACCCTGGTCAGCATGTGTCATGTGACATGTCATGTGACATCCAGCCACAGTGCCCGGCCAGCTCACCCTCGTCATGCCGTGGTTGCTGAGGGAACATGTAGTTTGTCAGGACCCTTTGCTTGGTCTCCGGATGGGCCTCTGTCTGGAGGGGGATCAGGGCCTTGGACTGCACAGCACATAGACAATCATTAATAACTTTTCAAGTGTAGCGAATACATCAATAGAATGGCATCGAAAGTTTCAATTAAAAAAGAAATACTAAAATCTTATTCACCTGATTGTCTGAAAGCCAAAGAGCAGCAAGATCTTTTAGTTTAGTGAAAGTGAATGGCAAGTTCTTTAATCTGTGTAAGGAAAACAATAAAACAAGTTAAAAGGCATGTCATCTTGTTGACTACATGCAGGCTGTATATAAACTTAAAATGTTTAGGCTTTTCAATTTGGTGGTAATTTTCCAATATTTTGTTCTTACTTTAATTAACTAAAGATAAAGTCTGGGACTTTTGCAAAGTTTTTTTTATGAGGCCCATATCAGCAGCAGTACACAATTTTGGGAACACGTTTTGAAATTACAGAACCACTTTTACTTACTGGGGGCAAAATCCCAGAATGCCTCTTTACCAGAAAGAAGAAAAAACATCCACAAATATATACACAAAAACAAGGGGTTATTGTACTGTTCTGTGACTTGTGTTTTGAGTTTACTGTCACAGCATACAATACACACTCTCCTAAACAAATTGTGTCTTATGATTTGCTGAAGAATACAGATCGTTGCTTGATCAGATCCCTGCAAAAAAGCTCCTACTCCTCAGCGGAAGAGCAATTGCAGCATGTCTGACTGACAGGGGTTGCGCAGAAAAGATTAACTCAAACACATAGGGGTATAAAAAAATTACATGTCACCATGGCTACATGTTTCAAAGACTGACAACAGACATCTGTTAATGCCAGGAAGTGTCTTGGGCCACCACAGCGAAGGAAGCAGGGTTGGGGTTATTCCCAGGTCTGAAGCAACCTATCTGGTCATGTGTGTCGTGCTCCATGTGGAAGCAGGTGTGCCTAATGGGTACTGTATGTTAAGCGATGGTAAGGTTTAATTACTTTGGATCCAGTTAATCACTGGCAGAGAAACCAAACATCTCATGAAGAGCTTTTTTAATTAGCCAGGGGGCAGGGTAAAGGCTTTCTAATGCTATGCAGCTATCTTAATGCACCATTAGCAAAAATAAACAGCATCCTACCTAGTTTATATAAAAACTCTTCTATCCCCACTACACCTATGCTCTATGTGAATAAACACACATAACACAAGCCTATTACGTTGACTGTTGGTCATAGTCGGTCTGAAAATACAGATTCACTGTGTGTGACCATACATGTGTGTGTGTGACCATTTATGTGTGTGCGCATGGCAGCAGATGCTCAGTGGCAGAGCATTAATTCAGTCACCGAAAGGGAGCTGGTTCAAATCCCTGAACCAAAAATCAGTTTTGAGCCCTTGAGTGAGGCACTGAAATCCATGGTCCTGTAAGCCGTTCTAGATAAGAGTGTCTGCTAAATATTGTACCTATTGTCGCTTAGGTTGAGAACATGTAGTTTGGTCATCTGTCCAATCTCGTCCGGAAGAAACTCCAGTTTATTCGAGCGCAACGACATGACAGTCACATTCTTACAGTTCCCAATCTGGAACAATAAAGACGCACACATACCTTTAAATAATCACCAGCAATACTATAACCAAAGGCATTACCTATGTCTGTTAGCATGTGTGTTCATGGGTCAGTGTGAAGTTATAAAATTGGTGTGAGACAGCAAGACGTACCTCCCTGGGTAGTTCAACAAGGAAGTTCTCATCAGCAGAAAAGGTGCGGAGGTTGTGTAAGTAACCGATGGTGGGCGGCAGGGACTCCAGCTCATTACAGCTGCAGTCAAACTCCTCTAAAAGCGATAAACTGGGAGAATGAAAAGAGAGAAGAATCCTTTGTGTCATTTTGTTGTCATAAAATTACCATTTGTGAATATGCTGAACAATATATACACAAAGACGGAACAAGCACAGTTCTGCATAGATGTCTTTGATGAACCATTTGATTATGTGAATATTCTTTTGTAAATTACCTGTACAGACCTACAAAATATTTTTACTAAGAATTGGCTGTGAATTCTGGAAAAGGAACATTTACATGTACATACAGTGGGCATAGAAAGTCACTACCACTTTTAAAATGTTCACAATTTGTTGTCTTACAGCCTGAAATTGTAACTCATAAAATCTGATGTTTTCGAATACAATAAAAAAACACTAAATTGGAAAATACCCAATTTCAATAAATCAATACTTGGTTGAACCACCTTTTGCTTAAATTACAGCCATGCGTCTCTTTGTAACTGTGGAATATTTGCCTATTCTTCCTAGCATAATATTTAAAGAACTGTCAAATTGCAAGGTGACTGCTTATGGACTGTAGTCTACAAGTCATTCCACGGATTCTCGATGGGAGATTCTCTGTTCTTCTCGGGTTCTAACTAGGCCACTCAAGGATATTCACCTACTTGTTCTTCAGCATCTGTACAGTTGCTTTGCCGTGTGGTGTTGGTCATTGTCATGTTGAACCATCTTCTCAAAATAAATGTCTTGATATTTATTTGCACTGTCCAATTACCCTTCAATCAGGAGAAGCGCTTCAGTCTTGGCCGAAGAGAAACACCCCGACAACAGGATGCTGCCACCGCTGTGCTGTACTTTAGGTGTGTTTGTTTACTGTGCATTTTCTTTAAGGAAAGGCCAAAAGTTAAAAATGTTGTCTAATCTGACCACAGCATCTTCCGCCACTTGGCCACGGAATCTACAGCGCTTATGATCTTGTGGTCACATGGCACTTGTTGACAAGTATTTGACATAAAGGCCTGATGCTCCTGCAAGGTTGCCTTTAGCTTCTTGTTAGCCTCTCTGATCAATCTCGTTGTAGTCATCCAGTTTGGAGGGACGGCCTGATCTATGTAAGATCTGGGTTGTGCCATTCGCCTTCCCCTTTGTTAACAATGGTTTTAACTGTGCTCCAAGGGACATACAAAGCTTTTCCGCCCATAGTGGAATCATAGTGGAGTCCTCCATAAACATCTGCTTTAGTTCTGAAGTAATTAAAATCACTACAATTGATCATAGATAGAGGTGTTTTCTTATGCAAATAGGGTAATTTACTGTTTTAATTTTAACAAATGTTCTTGTTGCTTGTTAGAATTGTATTTTCATTTGAATATTGTGGGTTTACTGTGTGTGAATAAAGCCAGAAAAAGTAATTTTAAGCTGTAAGGCAAGAGGGTGGTGACATTCCATGCCATAAACATTATTTCATTAAAGTACTACATGTTTTGTAAAAGCCACGTGCAGATTGATTTCAGGCACAGACTTGGTTTATCCTTTGGGTTCCCCAGAAAACAGATGCATCTAAGACATGTATATAGAGGTGAAAATGATTCATCAAACCGATCATGACAAGATCCAAAAACCATGACAGTGAAAGAATGAAAACAACTATTCATTGAATTTAAAAACAGTATTAATCCCACATGGGGAAATTAAGAATACATTTTGCTACATCCTTTTTACTATAAGGAGCTGGTAGGTGCTGTCAGAATCTCTTATCCAATCAAAATATAATCATCTGCTTAGTAAAATATCTTTAGACCAAATCTGGTACTATTGTACCCTAACTGAAGAGCAAATTTAAATCTTAATCTTACAAGACATCTGAAACTAAAGCCACCATGTTTATTGAGTCAAATACTCATCTCTCTTGAATTAGAAAATAATTTGAACGGGTGTAAAATCAACCACCCTCAAATCATTCAAAAGTCAATCTTCAACAGTGCATTTGTTGTATAGCGTAAGGACAAGAGAGCACGATGGAAAGAGTTCCCTCCCATAAATAGACAGAGTTCATTTGTATTTAATGTACACACAGCAGTGTAATTAGCTCAACATTTGTTCAAGCAGCCTGTCCCAGCTGGCCTTCCATATGTAGGACTTTAAGTGGGTCCACTTCCCTGTTACTAACATACAGAGAAAGGACGTTAAGGTGAGTACTTGCAGGAAATAAACATGATGTGGCTAAAATGAACGTGTACAGGAAACAGGGATTCACCGTCTACTTACCCAAATTTGCCGCGTCCACTAAGTAGCCCATTATAGATGCATGGGAAATAACCACAACACACAAAACCGACCAATGACAAACCAAGAAAAGAAATCGCACTGGAAACAGTATAACAGGTTCGCAGAGCAATGTGGTGGGGGGGGGGGGGGGGGGGGGGGGGGGGGGGGGGGGGGGGGGGGGGGGGTGGGGGGTATGGATGAGTATGACATCATGTAAGGTGGTGACCCCTACCCTGTGACATCAACGCCTCAAGGACGAGCCTGTTCAGAGTTCGACCCAATACAAATCCCTCTGACTGATTCTGTGTATAATATAATATGTATGTAAATGCTGTATGTAAAGCATCCAAGAGTAATGAATTGGTCTGGTTGTTGTGTTTGACGCTGACACTGAAGTCCTCTCAGACAGCCACCGTTTCACAACAAATTCATGGAACACGCCCTGCTCTCTCGCCTCTCCCTCCCTCTCTCTCCCTTTCTCTCTCTCTCTCTCTCTCTCACTAAGACACAATGTACTGCATCACTCCAATTGGTGAGAACAGTGATGAAACTAATCATCGTTAGTCAATGTGAGATGAGAAAGATCCGCGAAAGAGAAGGTGCCAGACACAGAAAGCAGAGTTTTAGATCTCCTCTAGCCCCAGGCTGTGTTGAACGCAGCTCTGCTCGGCAACAGACCGAACATTAACATTCAAATTGTCAACTGGTTTAACCATCAACACTGCTGTCTCTAACGCCTTTTAATTTGGTTATGCAACAGATGCCCTGAAACTGTCTGAATTTGATTTTAATGGCAGATGTGGACAAACAAAGGCTTGGAATGCATTTTAGCTTTCAGTAAAATCATTTAAAAACAATTTTTTATTTGACTTGAGGGAAGTTCAGGCCTGATATTTTAGTATTTTGTAAACAAAAATAATAGTACAATAGGTCTCCTTTCCCAAGTACTTACCTTCCAATGGTGTTAGGCAGTGAGGTGAGCTGGTTGTCATCGACTTTGAGTGTTGTGAGCTTTTTCAACATTCCTATAATGGACACACATCTTAAATATTACGTAATTCATTCATAATGAATTATAAGAAAAACAACTGCAGGAAAAACAAGTTCAAATTCAACAACACAATTCAAACCCATCATCAACATATAAGCCTCTTAACGGTTGATTCATTTACAGCTAGGAAACTGTATACATATTAAGTACAAATGTTGAGTATTTTGTGCACATTATGTTCCAGGACTCAAACAAACACTTCACTCCAAATAAGAATGAGTATTTAATGCCACACACTGTATGATTAATATTGACAAACCAACTCAAGGATATGCGCTCCCAGATAACAACCTTGGAAAGAAGTGGCTGTGATGAATGCACTCAATGAATCATCCTCTCTCCTCATCTCCAAAATATCATTCCTCAATTCTTTACTCCTTTTTACCAGCACCTACCATATATTGAGGGTAAATAGGACCAATAAATGGTTAGCAGAAGGAAGAGACCAGAAATAATCTAACCAGGAAATAAATGGTTAGCAAAAGCGAGAGACCAGAAATAATCTAACCAGGAAATAAATGGTTAGCAAAAGTGAGAGACCAGAAATAATCTCACCAGGAAATAAATGGTTAGCAAAAGCGAGAGACCAGAAATAATCT
>JACXGK010001641.1:0-65939 GCA_016801125.1 Novumbra hubbsi
TATGTTTTTTTTCGGGTGGTGGGGGTGGAGGGATACTTATTTAAGATACTCATCAAATAGATGTATAGATGGGTTTTCAGATGCTTTCGGACGATTGGCAAGGACTCTGCTGTCCAGGCTTCAAGGGAAAGTGAGGTAAGAAAATCAGCCACAGACAGAGAAAGATAACAGTTAATGTAAAGACGGTAATATGTCACCTTGGGCAGGGTCTCGGAAAAGGAGATGCAGACCCCGGCCTCCTCCACCTTCTCCTTGAAGGCCTTGATGCCGTACTTGCCGTAGTCGTCATCCGCGGCAATGGTCCCCACCCAGGTCCAGCCGAAGTGAAGCACCAGGCGAGCCATTGCGTCAGACTGGTAGACGTCGTTAGGGATGGTCCTCAGGAAGGTGGGGAACTGGAACTTACTTTCCAACACGGAACAGGACGACGAGTAACTCACCTGGGGAGAGGGAGAGGATGAAAGTAATTTGATTGAAAGAGTGAGCCCACTAAGTTAGATACAGAAGCTATGGTGAAGAGGAGAAATGTTTTGAATACACATGTTCAATATTGGTGTGAGGGTGTGTGGTAGGACAGAACCAGCCGATGCAGCAGGTAGCCTATTTGACAGGGCATTTGGCTAGTAACCAAAAGGTGTGCTACTTTAAATCCCCTAGCTAAGGTGGGAAATCTGTAAATGTGCTCCAGAGCAAGGCAGTTAAAGATGTACTCCTGAGTTTTTTGGTCCCGCCTTTTGTCAACCATTTGCATTCAAAACCACCTATTTCTCTGGTTTCGATTGGACCTGCATGAAAACCAGAATTCAGTGCTTCAGGTCGTGGAATGCATCTTTAACCCTTCAGCTGCTCCTGTCGGCCGCTCTGGAAGAGAATCTGCTAAATTACCAAATCGTCAATGTACCTGAGGGAAATAATAGAGTCCTAGTATGCGAGCAGTGGCAATGGACAGGTCTGAACCCCCAGCTCCCACCAGAGCGGCCAGGGGTGCCCCCGTACCACAGCGATAGTTGGGCACGGCCTCGTCCTGGCCCGTCAGGAAGGTGAGTGTGCCCTCTACAGCCTTGGAGATGGTGAAGCAAGAGTCATAGATCACATAGCCCAGGTCTGTGTCAGGGAGAAGGTCATTCCGGCTGTTGATCTCATTGATGGCGAAGAGCATCGTCTGAGTCCAACGGAAAGTCCGGAAGTTAAATCTGCAGGAGAGGTGAGCTGGATTACAACAAGAAGCTCATAAAGCTTTGTGGAGTTAGTAGTAATGATCAGGGTCAGGAGTGGATCCTGTAGCAGTAGTATCGTAGCTGTTTGGTAGTAGTAGAATACGTTGTAGTAATAGTAGTAGTTGAATCCTCACATTTAAGCTATTTTTATTAGTATCACATACAAGTAGTGAAGTTCCATGACTCTGCCATGTGAGGGCGACAAAGACCACAATGCATTCACAATACAGTATATTCTCAGCCTATTCTTCGTGTCATGGTTACCCACTGGGCATATCACATTTTGGGGGCCCTAGGCTCCATAAAGACATTCTTAAATGGCCAGAATGAGAACAATCCCAAATCATCTTTGTTTAGTTTCTTTTGTTAATATAGGGGGAGAAGTGGTTAAGAAGACTCAAGGGAGCGTTGTTGAGGGACAGACTTGGGTGCGAGGGAGTCAGGACATAATAAGAGGAAGCTACTAAGTAGAATCGCAAACTTGCATATTTTTCTGGTTCTAAACACTGTTAACCTACTAACAAATAGTAGGGCTATGTTGTTTTTATGATTTCGTATACGTTCCTACTATTGCCCTAGTCTCTCCATCTCTCAATCTACTAGACCTCAATAAATGTGATTGTATCTCATGGTACAACACCAGTACTCACCCCTCACATCCCAAAGACACCGGAACCGAGGAAGTGTTGTCATCCGCGGAAACGATGCGTCGGTGAACGGGAAACATCCCACCCACGACAACCTTTTTCTTCTCTACGTTCTTGTACCCACTCAGGTTAAATTTAGCCTTTAGTTTACAGCTGGACTCGGCCCAGGCCGATGCGTAAAAGTGCAGTAACGCACATAGTCCGTAAAGTAAACGGTATTTCAAATTAAATCCGGTAATATCCATGATTTAAATGTATTGTGTAAAGCAGCCGACCGTGTTCACAGAGACAGACTGAAACAACTCCATCCGTAACAGGTGCCTTCACCAAACCTCAGGGGATGAATTGGCCATGTTGCATAAGACAGTAAGGCACCCAGACAAACCAGCCTCTACACAAATACATTGCAGTTAAAATGTATAGGCTGTGTTTGGAATGATTGACGATAATTAAATAAACGAGTTACATTTTATTTTACAAAAAAAGGAGGTTATATGCACTATGTTGTTTTAAGGTATTACCTGCATCACTTTAAAATAGCTTAACCATGTAAATGCATTAACAACGATCTCAATCATACGCTTTATATGTCTTACCGAAACAACATAATTCACTGTCGGATAACCGTTGTTGCCAGCTAAACTGACACTCTCCCTTAAAAAAAGAAATCTTAAACTATAACACATTGAATTAATATGGTAGTACCTTTGTTTTGGGTTTTGTTTGTAATTCTGGGAGGGGCTGTATACAATGAAAAAGATGTTCTCTAGACTTTTAATGATTCAGAAGTATACCTAAATTAACCACATTTAATGATTTAATAGATTATGTGCTGTAACAAAATGGTCGATTTTTGTGGTAGAGTCGCCAAAGAATGGAAGGCAACACTGGAAGACACGTTCTGAGCTCTGAGACACCCTGTTAGATACCGGCTATAGTTCCCTTATCAGATTGAATTGAATTTAGTATGAAAAGTACCCCATGTACGGGGTATTTAAATTCACGAGGTTTGTGTAAAGACGGTTAAACGTTCTAATTGAAAAATGAAGTAAAACACGATAGGGATGGTATAGGTACCCTAGGTGCGATTCGTATTGAGTGGTCCGCAAAGAACGCGCGAAAGATAACTGTCATTGTCTTAACCCCTATTTTACCGGTGTTAGTTAAAACCCATTGTGATTGTAAGTAAGTAACTGGGAAACATTAGGGTTACAAGGGTATTGTCCAGGAACATAACGGCAGATGTTTTCCCATGCTGATCAAGGAATCTTTCGGGTAGCCTAATGATCTGTTGCTCCGCTTCAGGCTACGCTCACATTGATTCAGTAATCTTCCAAAACGCACATCAGAGATCTCATGGCCAAAAAAACGAATTAACATAATCATAGTAAATGAATCATTACTAATTTGAAATGACATGTGAATGTCTATTTACCTTAACAAGATAACACAAAGCGCCACGGGCTGTGATTTAATTGGCAGTAGCATGTAAAGACTTGCACTGGTAATGTGGAAGAGGTCTCACGGGACATAGGCCTTGTCAATTAATAACCTAGACAATGTATCGTATACTCTGGAGCGTCCTCTGGGTTTCTCGCTGTTGTTTTGACTCAAAGCTTGTCGACACTTGTCCTTCAATCATCTGGGAGAGAAACACCTGCACCCCTGCAGTAGAGTCATCCGTGATGATAGGCTTGCTGGCGTTGCAATTTGCACAAACTATGGAAAGTAATTTTACACAAATGTATCCTGTATAACAAATTAAAAGCACACCAATACATATTTTCTGTAGACGTTGACCCAGACTTATACCTAGCATTTTATGGGCCATATAGACTACATTTCGTTGCTCACAGAGCAAAAGGCCTGGACAAAGTTGTAAAACATTCTGCGATCATACCCCTTTTTGCCATGAAGAGCAGAGATCACAATTTTCCAATCTATACCAATCTTAGCATGGGGTAGTGTCACGGCGGTGGGTTGTGGAGGAACCATGTGCAAACGTGGATTTATTTACAAGCAAAAAAAAGAACAAACAAAAGGCGCTGGACCGTACAGCCGGTAAAAAGGGGGAGACAGTTACGCGACCGAAACCAAGAGACCAAACAAAGAGACATTGAACGGTGCTGTGCTGACCAGCCAGTTACAGGTAGAGAGGAATATACACATTTAATGGAACATTGTGATGTTGGTTCTTTTTGCACTTGCGTTTTAGAATTGCATAAAATATGGTCTGTGTTACCTTTAGGCTTACCCCAGCTGTGTAAATCCCATCTGGCCAAGTTTGTCAACATATTTACTTCAATTAACTCTACAGAAATGTATTGATAAGTCACCTTGTCCTAGCGATGTTTACACGGTTAGCAAGTCAAGGTGGTGTAAGCCTACACAAAACACCTTATTTGAATTGAATAAAAAAAAATTCTATTGAAGAAATTAATTTTGTCAGAACGCAAAGCAACAGTTTTCAATTTTTGCCGCTAGGTTAATGGGTGGACAAAATCCATCTGAATGTTTTCCAGCCATGTAGAAAGTTATTTCCATAGTTAAAAATCAGGTTATGCCACAAACCTCACTGCTAGTAACAAATATCCTCAGATTTTACAATACAACAACTTAATGAGACGTTGCACAACATTATTTATATATTGCTCCATAAATTAAGGAACACTTAAATCACATCTTGATGAACGAAATATATTAAAGATTAAAATCTTTACTATACATTGTGTAATTTAGCGAGAACAAAATGACTTAACAAAATCACCAACCAATTGAGGGCTGGATTCAAACACCGAAAATTCAAGAAAAAAATTGAAAACCCAGGCTATGTGAAACTCGTGTGAATTTTGTCATGGCAACTCATAATGAGCCTTAGTAGTGTATAAGCCCCCCAGGTGTCTGTATGCACTCCGGACAACATCTGGGCATGCAGATGGGACAGCTGTTGGTGTCCTGGGGGATCTCCTCCCAGACCTGGATCAGCTCCTGGACAGTCTGTGGTGCTACTTGGTGGCGTCGGATGCACGATACATCTCAGAGGTTCTCAATTGGATTCAGGTCTGGACATAAATGACGTCAATGTGTTTGTCAATCTGGTTTTTAGAAGTATTAAGATCACAGGGGTGAACCGTTATGTTTCACATGATTTCAGTGTCTTTGGGAGGTCCCACGGTTGATTATTACAATTTCTAACAGACACTTAACCATGAAGACAAAATAACATTCAAATCAAATCTAGCTTCACAGTAATGTATGTGCTTCCACTACATGAG
This sequence comes from Novumbra hubbsi, assembly GCA_016801125.1. NCBI lineage: Eukaryota > Metazoa > Chordata > Actinopteri > Esociformes > Umbridae > Novumbra > Novumbra hubbsi. The sequence goes on from JACXGK010001641.1 coordinate 5,140, forward strand.
GGTGGGGGTTTGTGGTAACCATTGCCCTATCTCGGAATTATCTCGCCGTGGGAGAAAAATACTCAGCTATTAATACAGTGGTCTCAGTTTTGTCAATTGAAAGGGACAGAAATGGTATGATTTAGTAATAAGGCTATTTTGCAGTCAAATCCTAACCATCTTAACTCAAAACAAAACACAATCACATTATAGACTACGCCTAGAGACACCAAGTCTAAAGTTGGGGGAAAGCGTTTTGGAATACATTGTCCCACATCCATGGAATTACCAGGTTAGGCAGAGAATACAAAACGTATTCTTGATGTCATGGAATGCAACTCAAAAACAATCTGTTTTTGAGTTGTTAATTCAGATTGTGTATTTTATTTAACCTGATGTTTTCAATGTCCCTTTGTCAGGGTTTCTATTCCGTAATAGTGCATAGCCATAAGAGACCAAGATCTTAGTTGATTTCACGGTTTAAATAAACAATCATATTTAATGGATCGGGCTTACCCTGTATGGAGGCCCCAAAATATCTTCTTAAGCAACATTACAGTCCCCAGTCTGTTCCACAGAGCCGCAGGAAATGCACCATGTCTGAAGCGTCAATGGAAATTAAACCATGAAAACCTCCTTAAACCACGTGAAAATGGTCCAGCAGTCACTCATGACTGGACGTGTTACACCAGTTACCAATTAGGTGCGCTACCATCTCATTGCCCAGAACAGCTGCATCCCAAACAACCCCTTTATTGTACTACAAATAGTAGGATAGGTCAAATACAAACATTAAAAAACAACATTGGATTGTTGTGAATATAAATGTTCAAATCTTTAAACAGTTGGTAAAGTGTGTTTGAAGGAAGATTCAACATGGACTTCTTTATTAAAGCTCTGTTTTTCATTATACAAATTTCTTAGTTGAAACTGCATGCGGTGGCTTTGTTTGAGGCACGTTACTAAGGAATAATTAGCATTGATCAGTTTAAACAGAAACAAACAAGAATGTGACAGAATTGCATAAATTAAACTTATTTCAATATTGCAGTAAAATCCAACTACAAAATGAAACATCCATTAATGAAGCATTTTCAATGTCCAAGTAGACATATGCATAATAAAATACACACGTCAAAAGGCAACACAGAGGGAGCGACATTATGAACAAGTGGCAATTAAGACATTTAACAAACAGGCATTCTGCATTGGGTGTTTTCGCTAAAATGACAACATAGTATTGACTATGAGCCATACAAAGACAATAAATAGATGCATGTCCATGGAGATTAATCGCACAGTAATACGGAACCAACGAGCTCAACATCAGGTAGGCGGAGACACTTGCTTCAGGCCCCATTAAACATGGGAGTCTTGACTAGCTCATCGAATGAAAGTCATAGAAACATTTAACAGAGAGCCAGGTAACTGGGAATGCCTATTCAGGAGTCCTCAAGTAGTTTTGACTTTCAAAATGGCCACTGCCAGCCTTTAATTTGACCTTTGACACTATAAAGGGAGAGGTTTCTTGATTGGGTTTTAAAATCCATTCACCCTTGGACTGAAGTACTATCCCTTCTCTACGTGTCAGGAAAGCCCCAAGGCTTTATGGGTAAAAAGTAAATGTGCAAGAGTTGCCATGTGCCAGTTTGACAATGATGACAACAAAGATGTTCACACAATGTTTTTTGTTTTTTACTATACTAACATCTCAGTCCACCTAGTTTCTCTTAAAAAGCATATATTGCAGCATGAAAAAACAGTTCTCCCCAGTCAGGGGGCGAGTGTCAAAAGAGAGGAAATAAGGAACAGGCACACAAAAGGACACCCCGTCATTTTGGGGGCTTCCTGCACAGTTACACATCTGTCATAATAAACATACCTTTTCGGATGACCACTGTTGGTAGCTTAACAAACACAATTTTCATTTAGGTCAATCTTCAACAAGAGTTAAGTACCCAGCACAGCTTATCTACATTTGGCAAAAAAGAAATGCTTAAAAAAATAGTAATTGGTCAGTTCTTCTGCCGATTTACTTTAGACAGGCAGCCCAGCCTCTTTGCACAACGTTGGAACAGAAATGTACCAGCAAAAATAATATTGGAACCCAGACAGACATCTGACAATACCAAAGTTGAAATTGTCAGAACTGGAGGGAAAAAAACATCCAAAAAGTGATTACATTTTAAACCACTGGCTAGTCTTTGCTCTTCCTACCCCTTTATGTCAAACAGGTTGTTTTGCTTTGTTGTATTCTTGGTCTCATGCTGCAAATGGAGGCACGCTGTGTACATGATCCACTTCCTGAACTCTCTGATCCTCAACCCTTGATCTAAACGGCCTAAATCCAAAACAGGAAGCAGCACTTCTACCAAAGAAGGAAAAAAAAAAAATGCATTGTCACGCATGAAAAAACAGATTCCAAAAACAAAAAGGATGAACAATAATACAACCCCCAACTAAAAAAAACGAGGGGGGAGCAGTGTAGCGGCTTCAGGTGTGCGCTGATCACAGTACTGCCTGCTTTCCGTGGGAATGTTCTAGAGAGAAAGGGGACGGGAACAAAAAGGAGAGGTGTGATTGGGTAATGGGTGGGTGGGGCAAGGGAGTGCGGAGGTGTTGGGAGAGGGAAAGGGTGGAGGAGGAGGGAGAGAGGAGAGCACCACTCCTTCCTACTCCCTTTCATTATTGGGTTCTACTCCCACTCTGTTGTGCCAGGGGGTTTGGAGGTCAGGTCAAACATCACCCTGGAGATGCCAGGGATCTTCTTGATCTCATTCACCATCTTCAGCACCACCTGGGGAGGGATGGAGAAAGCACAGAAGGAAGCGGTTACACTTTCATACTGGGAGCGGTGATGTAATGCAGGCCTAATCGCCATCTCATCATCAGCGGCCGCACCTCCTCCGGGATGTGATTCCCAGGCGTCGCGGGGATCCCGGTCATGAAGTCGCTGGTGATGAAGGTCCTGACGACCACGGAGCGCCGGCAGGATGGCTGCTTCTGCGAGGAGTCGCGGTCAAAGTGCAGAGGGGTCAGGATGACGGGCATCTGACTAATCTTATCGGAGTAACCTGGGAGAAACCAAAAGCAAAGCTCCTTCACAGCCGACATGGAAACGCAATGTCCAGCTCAGCTCTCAACTTTCCATTCACCAACCCAGAGTAAATCCAATCATTTTGACCAGCCAGGCCTTTCATTAAGCAGGAAGCCACTTACCAGACTCTCTGAGGATAGAGTGGGCCACAAAGTCGGCCTGCCTGAGTGTGCTGAGTACGCCCGTGGTCAGGAAGGTGGGGGTGATGTCTGTGGGCGGCTCCTTCACATGGGACCCGAATACATACACGACTCTGGAAGGACATGAGGGAGTTCATTCATTTTATCGAACCATAACTTTACAAGGCAATTCAATTAAGAGCAGCTTAGAATATGCAGCCTGGCCAGGGACAAAAGGCCCCCAGAAGGGAATCAGAATGTAGATGAAATGAAGAGACAACAGTCACAGGACACATGGCGACAGCACAGTACTAACAAAGACACATTCAAACCAACCACAACAGCAGCATGCATGACCTGAAACAAAACAGAACACAAGCACTCATGCAACACGTAGGAAAAGCCCACATGGCATGTGATAGCACAGCGACTAAGTCATAGCGCACAGCAGTCACACTAATGGGACGAATGGTTCGCCCACTGACATGCAAGTTACCTGTTTATGGTGTGGCACATACGTGGGATGAGTCTGGCCAGGAACATGAGGGATTCCCAGTGTGGAGCCTCTTTACTTGTGACCCCACACACGTAGCTATAGGAACGACAGTCGCCCTACAGACATGGAGACACGTTCAATCCTCAGATATTCGCAGTTGGCAGGGAATCAGCTCTTGACGAACACTTCATAGAGATGATTAGTAAATTAAGCAAGATCTACTGGAGTCTGTCCTTCATATAAGGATGTTGTTACCAGACACTGGGGGATTTGTAATGTGCCAGCCGTTACGTTTGTAAATGTAGTAGTCAGTTCCCTTAATTCATGCTAACAAACTACACTAACAATAAGCCCCGTGTGTATTCTGTGCGCCTCCAGACAAACCCACACACACACCCGGTTTCGCCCTCTGCGGCTTTCATCAGGAAGTGAGGGTGGGAGACACACCCACCGCACAGAATGTCTTGAACAATCATTCCATCTCCCAAGCACCGACTGTCAACAATGACAAACGCTATGTGGCTGCGACCGCCGAGGATGGATTATTTACCCTGGCGCTGAAGGGAAATAACGCAGGCACAAACCTCCAAATTATGAAGAACATAAGCAGTGTTAAGGGAGGCCCGAGGATCAAATCAACTAGCACACGTAAACATTTTACCCCAAACGCCCTGGCAGTGAGAGGCCAGAAACAGACGTTACACCCGGTTTCACTATACAGTCAAGGAGCAGTGGGACAGACAATGAAAGAGACAGACAGACGGGGAAAAGCAAACGCAATGGGAGTTCTCCGTTCATGCAGCACAGCCTGTCCGGTTTGCCTAAAAGCAAGAGACGGCAAGTAACTAAGACCACGTCATCATTGTTGACCACAAAGCCCAGCTATAGTAATAGGCCAGACAGAGAAAGGGTGACAGTATTGCTAGTAGGTCTACATAGAGAGCTAGCATGTCATCCCCCTCACTCACCGCTTTAAAAAAATCTAATTCCTTCGGGAAGTACATTCAAACACTCTGAATGTTACTCGTCGCAATGGGGCTGGTAATGGTAGACGACATACAGGGACGGGATAGAGAAAATGTACACCAATTAGGTTTGAGAAAACTCAGAAGGTTCAGACCTACGAGTGGACGAGCAGCCCAGTAGGGAAGTGTTGCAAGCACACGAGAGCACAAGAAAGAGCGTCACCTGGACTCCCACGGTCTTGATGGGCAGCAGGAAGGCATTGAGTGAATGAAGGCTGGTGATCTGCAGGAGCTTCTCCTCTTCTTCATCTGATATACACGACTTCACCCTCTGCAGCAAAGTGTGAGGCTAAAGGAGGCAGAAGAAGTGATTAGCTTGTTCGCCAAACCATCAATGAGAATGGGGAGAACCAACTCCATCAACACCGTTGTATAGTTCTGCGGCCAAGTAGGTTGGGTGGAATTAAAATGAGATCTGGCCAATTTGGTTTTGAACCGTAAAGTAGCTAGAATAAGTGTTCCCCTCTGACCTTTTTGACCATGGCAGAGAAGTCTGTGATGATCTTGAGGATGTTGTTGGTCTCGGCAAAGTCTTTACATACGTAGGGCTCGTCCGCACAGATCACCCTGATAGCTAGGCCGGGGCCTGCGAGAGTACAGAGGGTTAAAGTCAGAATTATGGTTTCAACTACTCCCCGTGTCGCAGTTCACGGGATGCGTGTGTGTGTCGGGATACTGACCGGGGAAAGGATGCCGAGAGACAATCTCCTCTGGCAGTCCCAGTTCTCTGCCCAGCGCCCGTACCTCATCCTTATGGAAGTCCTTCAGAGGCTCGATGACTTTTCCCTGGAGGTAGCAGGGAGGAGGGATGGCTCAGAGCGAGAAGGAACACAGGCGTCGGTGTGCAGCGTTCCTAATAGGCGCGGGTGTGAGCGTGCGTTACCTCGTCTCGGAGCTTGCGGATGAGCTCTGTATCGTTGTGGTGTGTCTTGATGACCTCTGCCTTGCCGCTGGCGAGGTGGGACGCGCTCTCAATGAGGTCGGGCCTCAGCGTGCCCTGGGCGAGTAACACCTCCTCCGGCTTCAGATTCATCTCCCCGATCACCTCGTTGGCCACCTGGAGACGGCAATCACGTGCACGCAATGAAGGTCCATTCAAACCTCGGAAGGGATGGCGAAGGCAAACAAACAGAGAGAGCGGGATTCAGTCGGAAGGACAGACACGCGTTACCTTGACGAAGGTATCTCCGATGATCTTTCTCTTCTCCTCGGGGTTGGTGGTCATGTTCAGGGTCTTGCTGATGCGCTTCCGGGGTGTCCGGTCCTCGTCGGAGATGGGCAGGGTCGTCGTGCCGTTATAGAAGGTGTGTGCCGCGTTCACCACTGGAAGAGAGGACGACACGACTCCCGTCATTGATGGCCTTGCGCACAGCCACGCCCGGGTTAGAGACAGCCACGCCCGGGTTAGGGTCAGCCACGCCCTGGTTAGGTTCAGCCACGCCCGGGTTAGGGTCAGCCACGCCCGGGTTAGGGTCAGCCACGCCCGGGTTAGGGTCAGCCACGCCCGGGCGCGTTGCCGTCGCACATCCTGCATGGGGCCCCGTTACGCCGCCTGACCGCTCACCTTTGAGGTTGATGCCCAGCTTGGTGAGTGCCTCCTCGACCGTCTGGCTCTCCCTCTTCCTCATGAAGCCGTTGTCGATGTGCACCGCGATCACCTGGTCCTGGTTCAGTGCTTTGTTCAACAGGGCCGTGCACACGGTGGAGTCCACGCCACCGCTCAGAAGAACCTGTGCGGGGCGACATCGGGCGGGACATGACGTTCAAAAACCTCCCTGTGGAAAGGTCAGGGCCTACCGGACACTGACCCGGTCGTTTCCTCGATCACGCCGTCCATCTTTACCTCCTATCTATCTCTACAGAGCATGGAGCGCGGTTAGCGGTCGACTGCTCACCAGCACTTTGGACTTGCCGACTTTCTCCTGGATCTCTTTGATGCAGGACTGCTGGCGATTCTGAACAGTGAAGTTGGAGCTGCACCCGGCGATCTCGAACAGGAAATTGCGCAACATCTCGATGCCCCGCTCGGTCAGATCCACTTCCGGGTGAAACTGGGTCCCGTACAGCTTCTTCTGCTCATTGGCAATACCTGGTGGCAAAAACCACAGGGGTCTGGGGTGAGGCCCAAACGTGGGAAAAGATAGGATCCAAACTAAATCTTAGCGGGTGGATTGTAAACATGATGCCCCTGAAAGATCATAAGAATGTCGGTAAACTAAATCAGATTGAACTCCTCCGGTCCCAGGGACCCTTTCTCAGAGTGCGTACCTGCGATGATGCTCCCCGACTGGGCTACTACTTTGAAGCCGTCTGCCACCTTGTCCACACTGTCACCGTGAGTCAACAGCACCAATTCTTCTTTCTGAAGGCCCCTGGAAACACAGTTTCAGAAAGGGTAAACGGCACACCGCAGACATGGAAAATGCAAACCAAAAATTCTTTCCACTATTTCTGGAACCGGTGGGAGCTTAAACGCAGCAGACACTGTTTTTGTTCCACTGTGTGTAACGTCTGAAAATACAAGGACTGTGGTTTTCTTATTTTGGATCCTGGCGTGTTTCTGAAAAGGCAGGGGGAAAATGTGACTACTGGAATGGTCGTCCTGTGTACATCCAAAACATGACTGGCTGTGAAACAAACTGTTTAAAAACATGACTGCTCCTCTTTCACACCTAGACCTTCCCTCTGAATGGTCAGGGAAACGTAATTGCATCATCATTTTACTGTAAAATTTTGAAAGTCATTGGACTCCCTGAACTGCTAACCCTGGTGTTTACCCATGTTCAAATGAGCTACACGATAAGTTAAATTCTCGCCTACCTGAAGAGTGAGCAGGTACTATCCAGCCCAATGTTGAACACACCATCTTCCCTCACGCTCTTCCTGTGCACTGTGCCTCCGAACACCTTATTCATCATCTGTTGAGAGGACAACCAGTCTGTCAACTTGTGACGAATCACAGAGAGATAAGGTCTGTGGGGTTTCGTCTGATTGAATGGTCTAGACACAGTTATCGCCGTGACGCAGTGGTGTTGGGGGCCCTGATGTGAAGCTTTTTTACTTCACCTGCATGCCGTAGCAGATGCCTAGCACAGGCTTTCCGATAGTGAATATGGCCGGATCGAACCAGGGGGCGTCCTCTGCGTACACAGAGTTTGGCCCGCCGGAGATGATTATCGCTCTGGAGAGAAAGGTGGAGGGGAAGGGTGGCTGGTTAATTGAAGGAGAAACAATAAATAAAAAGACAGCCAAAGAGAGGTAGCATTTTTCAGACGTTGGAATGACAGGACACAGTTGCAGGTAAATTCCCGTCCTCCCAGTCTGGTACAATTCGAAAGTGTGAGTCTCACAAACTGTAATGGAAAAATACAGACTGTTACACCCCACCCCCCCTCCCCCTCCACACAGTGAGATGGGAACCGGAATCTCAAGCAGACAAATGCTGTGTGAACACACTCCCTCCACTCAAGTCATATTGGATGAAATATGCAGAAACACATTTACAAAAAGGCCTGCTTAGTGAAGTCACTGGTTCATGTGTCCTTAAGAAAACACTACACTCTCAGAGGCTGCACAAACTACGTGTTCCAGCAGACTTCAAAACAACAGATACAGAGCACTTGAGAATGATCGCACAACTTCTGACACAGGCATGACTATGTCTATATGCATTTGTAACATGAAAGTTCTAATTCCTATTATTATTCTTTTTTTAGCCTTGTTTCGCTTTTTTGTGAACACTGTCCAGGGCGTCAGCCTCACCTGAAGCCTTGCTCTCTAATGGCGAACGCTGGCGTCTCCAGAGGCAGGATCTCTGAGCGGACAAAAAGCTCTCTGACCCGCCTGTCAATCACTTTGCCGTACTGAGCCCCGGCATCAAGGATCACCACCGCCCCCTCACAAGAACCATTCTGGGGCTCAGCGCTGCTGATGTCCAGCTAAGGAAAAACACACACACACACACTGGTAAATGCACATCCGCACACAGAACCACAATAATTGTAGGCAGGACCAGAAATCAATGGCCAATATACAATCGAAATAGCCTCCCCCATATTCACCTGCGAAACACGGCACGAGTTTTATTTCATATAGTACATACACACTTCACAGCAAACCCCCCAACTGGCTTGAAAGACTTCAAAATTAAGACCGGCGTTCCACCAAGAGATCTCCACCTCCAACGCATTGAAACCAAGAAATCCCTGCAAACGATACCACCATCAAATGTATCATCTTGTGGAGGTCCCAGCCAAGTCAGTGACAAGACTCAAATGGATACTGTGGTGGAAAGGCTACTATAGAGCACCTTGAACCAATGACCCACCAGGGAGTACAGCATGGGGTTAACTGAATGAACAGGGTAGCCTTTTGGTCTGGCGCAGGGGTATTCAACTCTTATCCAACGAGGACCGGAGCCTGCTGGTTTTCTGTTTTACCTCATCATTAATTGCTCCCACCGGTATCCCAGGTCTAAATAAGACTCTAATTAGGGGGTTGCAATGGAAAAAAATGGAGTGGAACTGGCTTAGAGGTCCAGAGTAGAACACCACTGCTCTAGAGGGTTAAGACAGCAAAGAATTGCTGTTTCTAACCCTTGAATTAACAAAGACATCAACTGTCATTTTGTCTTTGACCAAGACAGATACCACTAATAGCTCCTGTCACACCCTGGCTCATAAGGAGTGACAAAAACTCTCCAACAAATCCCAGTTATCCCGAAGGAACCACTCAACAACCAAAGGCCAGGGATCTCAAAAGCTTTCAGGCGTTGTTAGGAAATAAGAGTCATATTACAACACTTACCTGGAGTGTGTGTGAATAAAGTGTTACAAAATGTTACAACCATTTAAAGGACACACTTTTCCTCACTAGCAGGAACAAGATCCATTAAGGCCATAACACAATTTAAGACATGTGAGTCTCATTAAGTACCGAGAGAAGGACACAGATTAAATGTAATGCACTTAATTCAGTCCCTCATCTCCATCACGAGTCACACACAGATAGGTCTAGTTCCAGCTAAAAAAAAAAAACAAGAAGGAGTTGTCAGATTTTGGGGGGCTTTAACCCACCCTCAATATTTCTATTAGTCAATTGGTAATGTGCATAACATACTCATTGTGTACACAACAATACTTAGTCTATTAAAGGTTCCCCACAGCCAAACAACATAAAAAATTGATCATGTGGTAATTCATAAAAATGTAAATAAAGCACATTGGGGAAAATATATCGTTCTAGCTAGTTTGATAATAATAGTATTGATAATCTCGAGGACGATCCAGTCAAGTGTTTTATCAAAAGAAGGTAATAATTTTGGCCTTTGAGCAAAACATCTAAAACACCACTTATAATATACAATGTGGGAAAGAGAGAGCTGTGCGTCCCCACGTGCTTTCTGAAATTCTACTTCCGTCAATGACAAACAACAGGCTTTGGCTCATGTATCAAGCACTGCTAACTCAAGTGACAACCTGTAATATCCCACCAACTCGCGAACCACTTTACAAAAATAAAATACCGAAGTTACCAGGGAAGATGTGAGACTGGGCCTGCTTTACAGTGGGAAAGTAAAATGGAGCATTTGTTTGTCTGAGCGTTGCAGAGCAACTGGTGTGGTGGGTGGACAGGAGACGATCTAGCTCATTTCACTTAGTTAGCTGTCATCCAGATCATGAGACCTAACTAGTTATGCACCCACTAGGCTATTGCTTTTTTTCTGTAAAATGCATGCTCATCGCAAAAAACATGCACTGTGATCACAAAAGGTTATATGTATATAAAGTAAAAAACAATATCACTACACTAACGTATACTATACTAGCAGGTTAGGTATGTGAGCAACATGGCTAACGTAAGCTATCCAGCGACAAGTCAACATAGTGCGGCTGCTAGTAACATTACCAGCTAGCTAACTTTGCTAGGCTAAAATCCACGCGGCTTCTTCTAGCTTCCTAGCTCACATTGTATCTTAGCGGCACCACTAAAATATGCTACATCGGCATAAAAGTTAAATATACGGTGTGTTTGGATTTAATGTATTCATTTTAAAAACATGTGTTTAAATGACAAAACGAGACAACAAACACAAATACAACAATCACCGGCATGGGTGCACGAACGCAGCAAGTTTGCTTAAAACACGACACAGGCCATGGCTATCCGGGGACTATCCCAGCGACCAAACCCCGAAGCCGACAACCACGGTCAGACCGCTGATACACATCGACTGAGAAACTGGATATTTTTTTCCCTTCGCGGCGTCTAGGCCGATGTTTGACTGACCTTGGTGTCTCCGTTACACAGAGCCATGAGTGACTGTAGCTGAATGAACTCTACTCCTTGGTCTTTCAGATGTCCGTACGCAACAAGAGAGAACTAGTGGTGGTGTTTAGTCGCGTAGTTGTTGCCCCGACCGCAGAAGAAAGTATGTACTACTAGCGCTTCCTCTGGCTACAGCGATCACTGGCTGTATGACCGTACACTGTTCCGACCACTTCGCTCAATGCCTTTTGCTCTTCCCCTTTGGTGAGTACAGACAATTTGTCTGCGTGGGAATTCGGGGATTTTAGGGAGGAGTTTTTGGATAATTGAGCAAATAAATTTATGCAATTTAAGTTGAACGACGTGCCTGATACGCATCGTCTTAGTGAAGCAAACGACGCTATGCAATTACTTGATTCTAATTGCTGTTTTTATGTTATCACAGGGTACATAAACTTCATGAACAAATCAGGGCACCGGGAAAACAGCTTTGGACTGTTTTAGTAAATATGTGTTATGTTGACCAAGGAGATTCACAGAAATAGCACCTCTGTGGGTGAGGGGCCGAACTCTGCTCCATAGCATCTACCTTTGGTCCATAGGACAGAACAGTTATTGAAAACTGTGAAAATAACCGTTGTGGGTTTAAAAAATGTGGCGGATGAGATAATTTAATCAAGCTTCTCAGGGCTTTATTGGTTTGAGACTAACTGTGCTTTGTGCAGGTTGTCCCTTTCTTTCATTGATGGTTTATTTAAACAATAGGGAAATGCATAAGCGTGGTATAGGGTCAATATACCATGGCATATACCCCTTAGGTATGACAATATACTACACCCCCCATAGGCCCATATCTTCATTTACAGTAATATCTCAATAACTCTTCTGTCCCATGGACCATAGGAATATGCTGTGATAGATCATATACCCCCCCCCCCCCACACAGGTGCTATTCCTGTGAAACTTCATAGTACACCTTAAATAGACAGCTTAGTGCTGTGTCCAGTCACTTCGCAATATGTCTTGCCTAAGAACAGCTCTTGTTGGGCTCATACCACCCCTCCTCATGCCTTATTACTATGATACATGATATGGTATTACATAAACTTTTACTCTTCTAACTGCATTTGGAAGATAGTACATTGTGGTGTATTACCAATATACCACAACTAAATGCCATACCAAGTTACTCAGCAAATGCCTTGTGCCTATCACACCCTCTTGTGCTTACTTAAGGGCTATATCTGTTCCGTAAATCAGCAAATAGGAATCCTAAAAACTTACATTTCTGACAGCTAGTGGACGGGCATCCTTTTAATGGGTCAAATGCAACAGGAACTATATGAGGAAATCCAACCTCAGGTATGTTATAATCATTGGTTCAATTTCAAGAATAGAATAAGAGAGTGCTTGCAGAGTCATCAAAAGATGTCAGTTGGCCCAAAACCAGGATAGGCTGTTTTTGCACAGTATTTTCCCTCACACTCTGTATAAACTCACACTCACATTCTGTCCAAGTATTTTCACACATATTTGGTCATAAGAATTGATTATCTTCACATCAGCAGTTAATAACAATTGCAGTTAACGGATAAAAAATTATACTTTTGCCGCCCTTCATATCATTTGAAATAGTCTAGATTTTTTTTTAACCCTAGCTTCAGTTAATGGTGTTTCCTGGATGTAGCGGTAGTGCTTGTAGTTGTCTATCAGTATCTTGCCCATTGCCCACAGAACTGATTCAACTGTGTCACGGTTGAGGGCGTTTCAATTAGATAGAGATGTGTGCTGTAATTCTTTAACACTGTTTTTGTTTTTTTTGTCATTTTGTTGTAGCCTTGCTTGTTGTTTTTGGTCCATGTCTTTCTGCAAGATCCATGTTTGGCTCAGCTTCAGCTGTTTGACAGATGGCCTCACGTTCTCCTCAGGATTATTCTGTTATCATTTAGAGTTCATGGTTGACTCAATGATGGGAAGTTGGCCATGACCTGAGGCAGAAAAGCATCCTAAAACCATAATGCCACTGCCTCCATATAAAGACGCTATTAAAGCTATATGGCACATGGTGAGGTCAAGCCCTCAGTCATAGGCACGTGCAAACAGAAGTGGTTTTAAACCGGATTTGAAAATGGATAGGTTTGGGGCATGTCTAAGATCTTCTGGAAGCTTGTTCCAGTTGTGTGCCGCATAGCTTCTTAATGCCGCTTTGCAATGTTTAGTTTGGACTCTGTGCTCTACTAGCTGACCGGAATTCATAGATCTTAGAGCCCTGCTTGGTTTATATTCTTCAAACATATCCGAGAAGTATTCAGGCCCTAAACCATTCAGTGATTTATAGACTAAAAGCATCACCTTAAAATCTATTCTATGACTGACTGGAATCCAATGCAAAGATTTAAGAACCGGAGTAATGCGCTTTGTTCTCATGTTCCCGGTTAGACTTCTGGCTGAGCATTCTGAATGAGCTGCAGCTTTTTTATAGTCTTTTTGGGAATCCAATTAAGAGCCCATAACAGTAGTCAACTCTACTAGAGATAAAAGCATGGATACGCTTTTCTTGGTCTTTGCAGGAAAGCAAGCCCTTGATTCTAGCTATATTTTTAAGATAATAGAATGCTGTTTTGGTGACCGTTTTGATTTGACTGGAGAATGTGAGGTCAGAGTTTAATAGTACACCAAGATTACGCACTTGGTCTCTGTTCTTTAGGGCCCGAGGATCAAGCTCTTTAATAATAATTGTTCTGTTGTTTGTGTTGCCAAATACAATAACCTTAGTTTTATTTTGGTTTAATTGTAGACAATTTTGGTTCATCCATGTATTTAATTGTTCTATGCAGTGACACCATGAGTCTATTGAGCTATAGTCAAACGGTTTGAGGGCCATATATATTTGAGTATCGTATTCGTAGCTATGGTAGTTGATGTTGTTGTTCTGTAGAATTTGGCCCAGAGGTAGCATATAGAGATTAAAGAGAAGCGGTCTGAGAACTGATCCCAGGGGAATTCTGCATTTCATAGCCACCCTATCAGATTTGTGATTGCCAATAGTGACAAAGTAACTTCGACCATCCAAATAAGACCTAAACCAATTAAGGACTATCCTGGACAGTCCTACCCAATTTTTCCAGCCTGTCGACAAGAGTTCTGTGGTCTACAGTATTAAATGCAGCACTGAGATCTAATAGAACAAGGACTGTTATTTTATCTGAATCGGTATTCAGCCGTATATCATTCAGAACATTAATCAGAGCCGTTTCAGTACTGTGGCGAGGTTGGAAGCCTGACTGAAATTTCTCTAGGTGACCATTTGAGTTCACAAAGTTGCTGAATTGATTGAAGACAACCTTCTCAATGATCTTGGGTATGAAAAGGGAGATTTGAAATAGGTTTAATTTAGATGCATCCAGTTTTCTCTTTTTTAGTTTAATGGCAGCTGTTTTTAGGGATTTTGGAAAAATCCCTGATTGCAGGGAGCTATTAACTATTTGCTGTAGGTCCATTATTATAGAGTTTTTTGGCTGCATGGCAGTCAAAAAGCTCCACCTCTGACTCATCTGTTTACAACATCTGAGAACATTCTCCCAGTTGTTCTGGTGTTTAGATAGGTATTGTCTGGCAAACCTCAGTTGTGTCTTCGTATTTCTTTGTCAGAAACATCTTTCCTGACCTCCTATTTCAATTTGTGCAGCATTGTTTTGACAGTTAATTCATGTACTTTGACATTGATTGTGGCAGGAGAGGCCTGTAGATCCAATGATGTCACCCTGGAGTTCTTTGAGACTTGAGCAGCATCTGTTGGCATGACCTGTGCCATGTATATAGCCAGTGGTCTTGACTTTTTATTTGTAGACGATCTGTTGGAATGTTTCACTTCAAATTGTTTGGAAATGGCTTTATATACCTTCCCAGACTCATGGGTATGAGATGTCTCAGCTAGGTCAACACAAAAATCTATATAGTTAAGACCAAACCAGACCAATCTTTATGGAAGGCTACACCCTACCAAGTAACTCTCTAATGATGTTTTAATTGTTTGCACTTGCCTGGTGCATTGGACTCAAATTTCATGTGATGGTAAAGGAAGGGATGTACTAAAGTTTTTGGAATAAGAATACACTCTTTTTTTTTTTCCAGCATGCCATACAAATGTGGTTAGAATATCTTAAATATCCACATATCTAAGGGTGTGTTCTCACATGATTTTATATTGTAAAGTTTTGTTGCCTATAAAAATTTTGAAAGATGATTGCATTTTCATTTGAATATTGTCTCAAATAACACTTACAAATTTTGAAAATGATAATGCATTTGTTCAATTGCATGATCATTTGAATATAGTCCCATATGGGCATCCATAAAAAGCTGTTTTATCTGAGCATCACTGCAAATTGCACAATTGAGGGAGAGAATTCCAATGAAATTACGTGAATAGGCTGATGGGAAAGACATTTGTAAAAAAACATATAGCATTGATGAAAGAATATATTACATTTTAAATGTCTGGATTCTGACATCACTAGGCCAGCAGAGAAGTCCTTGCTGGCATCTGGTCAGCAGTAGTTTTCTTCTTGTACCAAATAATAATTTCATGAAGTTCTCAATGTTTTGTGATTATAAGCGACATAAAATGTTAACACCTGTGTCAGTAATTACTGTTTCTGAAATTTCCTTGAAAATTTTCATTTTCAGCTTGGTGATTAGCTATGCAGTTAAAAATACAACCCTGTTCCCAATTACATTATATTTGAGATATTAGTCTTCTCTGAAGTGTCTATTAGAAAGTTTTAGCTATCTTACTTGTCCAAAGAAAAAAGACTTGGCATTAGATGTCTAGTCTGTCGCAAATGTTCTCGATTTGCAACTTGTCTTGTACTAGCCAATTCAAAACTGCACAGATGCAGCGCATAGTATTTAATAGGACAATAGGTCTCTGTCGGTCAAATTCAGTTTATATATATTCCAAAAAGATTGTAATTGCAATTAAAACGTGTTTCTTATTACACATTAATCTGTGTTAAAGCAAGATAAAAAATTGGTTTTGCAACAATAAAATAATGTAAAATGTTATTTCAACCATGTTTTTTTTTATTTGGGGGGGCGGGCAAATAAGTTCTAAATTGCGGGCACTGCCCCTCAAAATCTGCTCGTGCTGCCGGACAAACAGCTGCTGTTTAACAGGCTTTCGCAGCAAGATGGACAAAAAGTTGTGAGATTCATATATTCCACTACTCAGCTATTTAAATAATAAAACATTATAAAAATATCTAACATACGTTAGTTACCAGGAACTCCGATTATATGAGCGGAGCCCCTTAGAGGGCGTTAGCTTTGGTGGTTTACCCATGCTGCAACGCGGCCACACTGAGAATTCCAATGCAATTTGGCTCAGCCCATCGGGGCACACCTGCCGACATGACCGCACGCACGGACCTTGTGCACGGGATCGAAAGAGGTGCTGGGCAGAGAGGAGGCTTCGTGTCTACTCCCCTGACAAACGCACCGTCCAAATGGAGACCAAATTGTGTCACCACCTGATCATCCATGAGATGTTTCTACAACTTGATTGTAGTCTACCTGTGGTAAATTCAATTGATTGGATTTGGAAAGGCACACACCTGTCTATATAAGGTCCCACAGTTGACAGTGCATGTCAAAGCACAAACCAAGCCATGAAGTCCAAAGAATTATCTGTAGAACTCCAAGACAGGATTGTATTGAGGCACAGATCTAGAGAAGGGTACAAAAAATGTGTGCAGCATTGAAGGTCCCAATGAGCACAGTGGCCTCCATCATCCGTAAATGGAAGAAGTTTGCAACCACCGGGACTCTTCCAAATTGAGCGATCGGGGGGGGGGCAAATGACCAAGAACCCGATGGTCACTCTGACAGAGCTTAGCCATTACTCTGTGAAGAGAGGAAAACCTTCCGGAATGACAACCATCTCTGCAGCACTCCACCAATCGAGCTGTATGGTAGAATGGCCAGACGGAAGCCACTTCTCAGTAAATAGGCACATGACAGCCCATCTGGAGTTTGCCAAAAGGCACCTGAAGGACTCTCAGACCATGAGAAATAAAATACTCTGGTCTGATGAAAGAAAGATTGAACTCTTTGGCCTGAATGCCAAGTGTCATGTCTGGATGAAACCAGGCACCGCTCATCACCTGGCCAATACCATCCCTACAGTGAAGCATGATGGTGGCAGCATCATGCTGTGGGATGTTTTTCAGTGGCAGGAACTGGGAGACTAGTCAGGATCAAGGGAAAGATGAATGCAGCAATTTACAGAGACATCCTTATGAAAACCTGCTCCAGAGAATTATGGACTGGGGAAAAGATTAATCTTTCAACTGGACAACAACCCTAACCACACAGCCAAGATAACAAAGGAGAGGCTTCGGGACAACTTTGTAAATGTCCTTGATTGGCCCAGCCAGAGCCCAGACATGAACACCAGTGAATATCTCTGGAGAGATTTGAAAATAGCTGTGCACCGACACTCCCATACTTAAAAACACTTGAGGCTGTAAATGCTGCCAAAGCTGCTTCTACAATGTATTGAGCAATTTTTATTTTATTTTCTTTTCTATCTTTCTATCTATTAAAAATATTAAACAAACTTTTTTCACTTTGACATTATGGGGTATTGTGTGTAGAATTTGAAGGAAAATGTATTAAATCCATTTTGGAATATGGCTGTAACATAACAATATGTGAAAAAAGTGGTGTGAATACCTTCTGGATGCACTGTACTTTTTGAAAGAGGGATTCAAACATGCATGTACTTAAATGTAACTATGCTTTTCACCAAGTTAAATCTGAAAAAAAATAACCAAATCAAGATGTTGCAATAACCGTAACCATATCAACACTTTTTTGACAATATTTCCCAAATAGCTGCCATATAACCCACTCAACATTTCCCAGCAAGACAGACAAAAGTACAAATTATTTATATATTCCTCTACTTCTAAGCCATTTAAATTTAAAATAATTACAAACAAAAAACACTTTTACCAAACTCAAGATATTGGAATATTAGCAATATTTCCCAAACAGTTGCCATTTAACTTAGTTAAAAATGATGGCAATGTGTAATCATTATAATATAACACCAAGTCAATTCAACTTCAGGGATATCACCGAGGTAGATTGTATCTGTATCTTTCAGGACAGTCTCAAGAGCATGGAGATGATACCAAGAGATGGGCCATTACACAAGGAGAGGTGGACAGGGCTGTGGAAGGCCATCAACCTAGAAGCAGGACCGGTATCTGGCCTTTGTGCTAGGAGGAACAGGAGGGGCACTCCCAAAGCCCCACTATATGACCAACAGGTGGCCAACTGGTGTGCGTGTTTCTGACCAAATTGACAGAAACAGACTCCATGAGGGTAGCATGAGGGTCCAACATCCTCTAGTGGGACCGGTGCTTACAGCTCAGTATGAGTTGCAGTGATGAAATTCTTGCAAGTTGGAACAGACTGTGGTTTCAGTTGTTTACTTTTCGGTGTGAGTTTGAATCCAGCTTTATTATATCGTTTGGTTACTGATGGATGTTATTACGTTATTTTTTTTCTCAATTCTTGAATTACACAATGTACAGTAAAGCTTTTCTTCTTTTGTATATTTCATTCATTGAGACCCAATGTGTGATTATGAGCAGTGTATGTTACCTAGTGTAGCTTTAAGAAAGAGTGCAGGAATCTTATAAGAGAGGCGGAAACCAGATAATTTAACCACTGTGCTCCATGGTTAGCGTTTTCAAATTTTCCGTTTTTACTGTATGTTTTATCATAGAAGGAATCCGTTATCACAATGTTATCTGTTTGACAACATCTCTCCTATTCATCAGATGTTTAGAGAAGCATGACATAGGGAAATGTTCTACGCTAAATAGCAAATTGTTTGAAAGTTACTGCAGAAACGTGTAGCTCCTAGATCAGGGGAAAACATGGAAAGAAGTCAAGAATGCGGTTTGCTGAAGAGTTACGCAAAAAACTGGGTATATGTTAGTACCATGTAATACCAAACAAATTCTTATGTTAGTGGACAGTGAAAAAATGCTTCAGTTCTAGCAATGCCTCATTTTACATTCAACAGTATGTCTTTGTATTGCACAAGCGATCAGTGTCAAAGGATTAACCCGACCTCGTCTCAACTTCTCACTTCTCTTAAACTTGTCCTTTAAACTAGTTTCATGTGGATCTAATTGCTGTGCCAAAGGGTAGCATGCAGTCATTCATTTTGTTAGACACAGAATAGAGATTTAAGCCCAGTTGACCTAATGAATGCATTACATGACGTCTGCTTATGTTACTATAACATGGGTCCCCTCTCAGTACACAACTTGTCATGGGGTAGGTGTGTCGATATGCGGAGGAGGGGTTAATGTGGAAGTAGCCCCCTGTATGAACACTTCTCTTTGACAACATACTTCTAAGCATAAAACGATGTAAACATTCAATATACTGACAGGTATTTATTCAATGTAACATTTCCTGTACTATTTATACATGGCCCTGTATGAAATTAAACTTTCCTGCATTCAGCAGTGCATAGGTTATTTTTGAGGCATGCTGTGTTTAATTAACCATAAAATATAAGATTCCACAAAAGGGAAATATCAGCAACAGGTTAGTATCCTTCTGAGCCACCCAGACAATTTCTCAATCTCCCATATTTGATTCCTCAATACTAAAAGAAATGCAGTCTGAGACAACCAGCAGGACTGAACCCGCCTGGTGGTACAATAATAAATAAGTGGTCTTTGCAGGACATGTATCTCTGTAGTTACCAGTCCTTGTCACTAGGGGGAGTAAGTCCATTTTGAAAGGTTCTGATCTCCCCTGTCTCAAACCTCTTTAGGGGACCCGCAGCAGCAATTTTGTTGTTGTAGCGATGAACAAGTTCACCTAATTCAAGCAGTTAAGGGCTTAAACATTTGTTGACAAGTTAGTTCAGGTGTGCTAGTTCTAGAATATACTGGAATATATAGAACGGCTGGGAGTCCGTTGGAGAGATTTGAGAACCACTAGTCTAGAGAAATCAACATATCTATTGTCATATTTGACTCTGTTTTACAATATGACATGAAAGTATATAGCTCAATGATTTGGGATAAATTAAGGCATTTATATACATATATTTATTGTATAAGGGGTGTTTTACATGTCCAAGATGGTACAGTGAAGGAAGGTGTCTGGATACATCCATAACATTGGTAATTTGGGCATACACCACAAACCCAAGAGACTTGTTTTGTAAACCGTTTGCGCAATTAAATAGTACCATACCCCACTGTTTTCAGCCAATGAGCATTCATAGTTTCAACCACTCGGTTTATGATGTCAGATTATTACCATCCTTATTGATGGGACATGATGTGATGACATTCCAGGTGTGACAGGGGATAGGAGCTCTAGGGCACACTATCGCTTTACGTTTCTATAAATAAAGCCTCAGCGGTTGTTTATTAGACTCATATTACACCGAGTAATAGACATAACAGTGCGTGCGTTTGCCCGTGCTCGCAAGTCCAAATTATTTTTCAGAGGTTACGTATGCTTGACAGCTCCCAGCAATAACAAGTGATCAAATATCACTGTGAACGCAGTATATTTTAAAATAATAGTCCTAACAGAATACATTTGTAGCAATAAAATGTGGAAGTTCCGTTTATGTGACAAACATGATGCTATTAAAAATGGAAACAACGCAGCAATGTACTTAACAGTACTGTACTGTATTGTAAAGTAATGTACTGTGTTTTAATAAGCACTGCTGTATTTTGTTAAAGTTGTTCTATTGAACAGCATAACTGGTGCGAAGCTGTGATTTCAAAACCCCATCAACACCGTGCTGTACTCAGTATGCAGACCTAAAGAGGAACCGATATTCTTAGCATATTGACACGTCAGCTGAATGAAGCATTCGAACACGTTTCGACGTTACACGTTACTCACCCTCCAATAATATTCAAGCTAGCTTGCTAGCTAACTACATGTTACCGAGTGAAGGCAAAATAGGGAGCCATTTCCGTTTTAAATGCAATTCCTCTTTGGTTTTGAAGAAGCATTTGCTTTCTAATCAAGTTATGTACATTCAGTTGGTTGAATGTTACTAATAATCGACATAATTAGTAATTCGTTACCGGTATTTGGCTTGTCATGCGGCATCGCATGACACTAGGACAAGGTACTGTAATGTTATGATAGCTAGCTAACTAGCTGAAATGCTTATCTGTCATCTCATGTTTAATTTTCAATTACTCTTACTTATGTTCATTTAATTTGTCGCCTTTTGGTTTACCGATGTGTATCTGATTTCCTAAACCTTTGACGTCTGTTAAATGACAAACTTTGCTTTGCTGTCATTCAGTAGTGCGGCACAGTTAGTCTTTCTAAATAATGATAGGCTGTACTTTATGAATTAAATAATATTTCCTCCATTGTATTTTGTAGTTGTTTTAAATGCTTGAAAACGTTACGATGATTAAGATATATGCTTCTTTACTTTTCAAAAGTAGAATATACCACATGTCATCGATGAATACATTCGAAGGAAAGGTATCATAGGCTAGTTACAGGTGCGGAAATAGCAGATGTTTACCTAACTTAACCTACTAACAACTGCTTGCTTTGTTAATAGGTTTTCAGAGGGCACAGTTTGTTTGATGCCTGACATCCCACAATGGAGCTCTTGGACTCAATCACGCACAAAAACGGGCGGCAGAGGAAGGTCATTGCCCCGGAAGAGAACATGAAGCATGCAGACAGCGTTCGCAATACCACTCTGGAGGTGGAGGAGGCGCTGATCCAGGGATCAGACAACGAGGACAACGGACACCCCAAGGTTGTGCATGGAATAAAGGGGGAGCTGGGGAATGTGGCCCTGCTTCTCTTCCTGTATGTCCTCCAGGGTATCCCGCTTGGCCTGGCAGGAAGCATCCCTCTCATCCTCCAGAGCAAGAATGTCAGCTACACAGACCAGGCCTTTTTTAGCTTCGTCTTCTGGCCATTCAGTCTCAAACTGCTGTGGGCCCCGCTGGTGGATGCGCTCTACCTGACCCGGTTCGGACGCAGGTAAACCATTAGCTTATTAGAATGACATTTATGTTTTGCAACCGGATTGGCTAAAGTTTTTGTTTGTCTCCTCCCCTCCTTTGCAGGAAGTCATGGCTGGTGCCGACCCAATACCTTCTGGGTATTTTCATGCTGTACCTCTCAGTCACCGTGGATATATTGCTGAAAAGCGAAGGTGGGAGGGGCCCGGACGTGGTCACGTTGACAGCGGTGTTCTTCATGTTGTCTTTTCTGGCCGCCACACAGGTAGACAGGCAGCCAGTACCTCCCTCACTTCCTTAACTCATCCCCTTGTTTGTTCATTCACCATCTCCTTCATTCGCTCACTCACTCGACATACTTGGGTTATTTGCTCAGGACATTGCGGTGGATGGCTGGGCGCTGACCATGCTTTCTCGGGAGAACGTGGGTTACGCGTCCACCTGTAACTCTGTGGGGCAGACGGCTGGCTACTTCCTTGGCAACGTGCTGTTCCTTGCCCTGGAGTCAGCTAATTTCTGCAACAAGTACATCCGAGCAGAGCCAAAAGCAACCGGGCTAGTAACACTGTCAGGTAAGGAATTATGGGAAAGAGGAGGGGAAAGTGGGAGGGAGGAAAGGCAGATGTCAATGTCATCTATGAAGTGGAGAGTTAACTCTGATATCAGGTTTAAACTTGCTATGGTCAGCTGCCATCACGCTTAGATACAGACATGCAAAGGTTTTAGGATCCTTCTCGGCTAAGGGGGAAAGGCAGTTGGTCAGATTTTGCATTTGTTCTACTATCTTAGTGTAAAGAATTGCTACTACAGATTATTATTTTAGATCTTTAGAACAATGGCCCTTATTCATGAAACCTTCTCAGAACATATCTCAGATTCAAGCTTGGGAAGAGACCTATGACCTACGATCAAGTGTGATTCATGAAACTGATGCACCTGGTCTAATTGAGCGTAGATGTCATCACAGGTTGATAAATAGTATAAAGCCGTGAAGGGGCTTCACCTGTTCTTATTTGCATATGACACACATCATTTGTGAGGGTGTGGCGATCAGCTTCCTATGAATGGTCTAATTAACCATTCGTCATTCTCCGTGTCAAAATCAGCACAACTACGAAATATTATTTAGCATCTCAGTGCACAGCCAAAGACCTTTAGAAGAGAAAGCTCTGAACCACTTGTTTATTTTTCCTCTCACTAGTCAATTTAGGACCTGTTTGCTAATCAAGATGCCAGCCACCCAAAGTATAATGACCCTTTATATTCTCCAACTATGTCGATACTATAGGCATCAACATAGTTTAGGCTTAGGAAAAGAAAGGCTAAGCAAGTGTATGTGTCTGTCTTCTTTGCCTATATTGGCAATGTGATCATTGCTGGTCCATATTAATGCATGGTTACCAGAAGAGAACATAAACTTATGCTGGAATGAAATATTGTCTCAATGTTGCTTTAGTACTATTAGACCATAAAGTTAATAGATCAGTGTGGTCTTCTGTTTATCTGTACAGAAATACTCATAATGGCATGCTGGCCATGTTTATTTGTACACAGCAAGCTAATCAAAGATCTTAATACAAACTTGCTGTATAAAACATTATAGGGCAAGATTGTTAGCTAGTTATTTAGCTTTGATAATGCCATTTTGTTGTGGTTGTTTGTGGTTGTTCGAGGGTATTGAATGACAAGCTAGCCTGTAGTTATGAAGATAAGTATTAGCTTGTTCTGTCTGAACACATTAGATGCTAGACTTGCTGGCTAGTGAAGGTATTGCATGACAAGGTAGCCTGTAGTTATGAAGATATGTATTAGCTTGTTCTGTCCGCACACATTAGTAGAAGTAGGAGTAGCAGCTTTGTCTGTTTGTTTAAGCACTACCGGTCAAACGTTTCAGAATACCTGAAGTTCTGTTTTTTTTTTATATTGAGTCATTTCAAGTCCAGAGAATAACCTGAAATGGTGCAAAGGTAATCTGTAAACCAGAGGTTAAACAAAGTTTAGTTTGAAAAGTTATTAAAATACTATTTTTAGGAAACAAGCAATGGGTTAGCAACCTACAGGTGTTCTGCAGCAACAGAGGTAAATTCAACTTCATAAGTTGGTATTAATAATGCCTGCTGGTGCCCTCTGTGAGTGCATACGGTTTCCTACACCACTTAAATAGGCATTTCGAAACTGACAGGAAGAGGTCTGGCAAATCCAAAGCCACAATTGAAACAGAAGACACGTTTCTGAGAGTAAACATCTTGTTGATCGGCGGCTCACAGGATTTGTGAACAATATTTCTGTTTCGTTGAAGAAAGAATGCCACTACTGAGTAAACAATGTCTATTATATTCTGTTAAACAAAACAATTCCATTATTTATTTTGTCAATTTTGTCTCTAATCGTTTATTTGTTGTATGCTTTATTTCAAAGTACGTTTTGACAGTAAACTGTCTGAATTTCAAGAGTAAAATGTACCGGTAGTGTATATGCTGAGAATTATTTTAGCATGGAATATTAAATCAATGTCAGTTCTTGTTAATTGTCATTGCATTGCCTTTCTAAAATTGACATTACATTGACGCTCTCTGTGATGGCTCTGTGTGGCAGAATTCCTGTTCTTCTGGGGCGTGGTGTTCCTGGTGTCAACCACGCTGGTGGCTGTCATGAAGAAGGAGGACGCCCGTGGGCAACACGGCAAGAGGAAGGTCCGGGAGGAGACGCAGAGCGTCATGGAGACCTACAAACTGCTTGTGTCCATTATCAAGATGCCTGCCGTCTTTGCCTTCTGTAGCATGTTGCTCACCGCTAAGGTACCATATAGCCCATTGGGGACGCTTTCTCTCGCGTAGCCTCTGGCTAATTTTCGAGGCACCAACATTTTAACCAACCAACGCAGTCACCTAACTCACCTGCTGTGTCCAAGTGACGTGCTCTAAAGGATTCAGGGGTGACGCGTGCGTCTCTCTCCAGATAGGGTTCTCAGCGGCCGATGCGGTGACGGGCCTGAAGCTGGTCGAGGCAGGTGTTCCGAAAGAGCAGCTGGCGTTGCTGGCAGTTCCCATGGTGCCTCTGCAGATACTACTTCCACTAGTCATCAGTAAATACACGGCCGGGCCACGCCCTCTGGATGTCTTCTACAAGGCCTTTCCTTTTAGGTACATCGCACAACATGGCTGAAGCCGAAAACAGTTGACACAGATCTCATTGTGTTTTGCAGATATTGATCATTGTTATTAGTAGCCATTCATTAGAAAAAAATGAGTGAGGGTCATTGTTAAATGAATGGCTTAACAAACTAGTAGTTTCAAATATAATACAAATAAAACAGTGAAGTAAATTAATTTTAAGACATTTGACTGCAATATGGAGCTTTTTACCAATATTGCATAGCTTTACATGCAGGTTTTAGAAATGTGTATCTTTTTGGGGCCACACAAACCTATTTTATCTAAAAATAGCCACCCCATTTATCCCTATTTTAATGTATCTAAACTAGACTGGTGAAAGTAATCCACAAATCGACAATGGTTGATTCCCCCAGGTTAGTAAGGTGTGGACAAACACTTTACAACTAAACGTGTGTTCTCCGGTGTAGGTTGTTGATAGGTCTGGGGTATGCTCTGTTGGTGTGGTGGACTCCCAGTTTAAAGGAGGAAGGGGGCTTTCCTGTCTACTACTATGGCATAGTACTGTTCAGTTATGCACTGCATCAGGTAATAAGGCTCACTCCTCACTTCTGTTTTGTCAGCCATTTTCTCTCTTATCTCTCCCTCCTTTCCTGCTCCCTGCGACATATAACAATGAAATGTTTAAATCCGCTTGGGCCACCGGTTTCCAACTTCATACCCACAGGTGGCGCTGTACAGCATGTACGTAGCCCTGATGGCGTTCAATGCCAAAGTGAGCGACCCGGTGATCGGTGGGACCTACATGACCCTGCTGAACACGGTCACCAACCTGGGAGGTAACTGGCCCTCCACCCTGGCCCTGTGGCTGGTGGACCCGCTCACCTCCACGGAGTGCCAGGGAGCTGCCGGGCAAAGCTGCAAGTCACCGGCGGAGGCAGGGGTGAGTGGGGTTTGAGTGCGCTTCCAAAAAAGGAATAAAAATGACTCTTAAGGGGGATTCTGTGGAACCACTTCACGTGTCTCTCTTTCCTCTTCCTCCTTCACAGCTATGTGTTAAGGAGGGCGGCACATGCGTGACGACGTTGGACGGCTATTATGTGGAGTCGGTGGTGTGTGTGGTGATAGGACTGGGTTGGTGGTTGTGGCTAGGTAAGAGAATGAAAAGGTTACAGGACCAGAGCCCAGCCGCGTGGAAGTGCAGGATCGCCCAATGACGACACCCGGTTACTGACTGGCGGGATTGTCCAGTGACTACATATGGCACAGCTCCTGACTGGTGGGATTGGCCAGTGACAATGCAACCCCCCCCCCCCCAACTACTAATCAGCACAATCTCCATCCTCGCCTGGGAAAAAAGCTTGTTGTGAGGCTGCTACAGTATGATGTAAAAAGCTTCTGTCCGCTCACCCTCTGACCCTGAAAACTCACTGGCAATTGTTTGTTCTTTTCCGTAACTGTTTTTTGTTTTCCTCCTACTCTCGTATATGTCCTCTTCTGTTCTGCCTTTCTGAGGTGGATGTCTTTTTTATAGCCTTTCTTTATTAGAATTACTGTTATTGTGCACTGGCCAGCACCAGACTGTGGAACATATTGTCACAACCCACTCTTTCTCTCGCTCTCGGAGAGCAGAGGGTTAAATATCACATCACCATGGCTTCTGTTGCTGCCGCTCGAACAATATCAAATCACCATGGCTTCTGATGCTGCCGCTCCAACAATGTCCCGTCAGAAAACAAAAGGAGGAACTTTTCGTCTGGCTAGGATTATTTACAGTAGACAGTGACTCAACAACCTAGCTGCTTCGCCTTCTCAGTCTGCATTCCCCACAAGTTGAACTATTCCACTTTTACGTAGTTGATTTGTGCCTTGCTTTGTTCTCAAAAGACTCTGACAATTGTCTGACATCTCAAATGGAATCGGTCATAACCTATGTGCTTTAAGGTTTAAGCCAATGCCTGGTTGATCATTTGTTCAGATTCATGTTGATGACAAAGAAGTCCAAGACTAGGCCTAAATCTGTGTCTGTAAAGTCAGCTCTAACAGTAATACTGTTGTATGTAACATGATTTTTCTTAAAACAACAGTATTTGTGGGAGAGTTTTCTTGACAGCACACAATCAAGATCGAGGTCTGGGATTGTAATGGTGCTCTGGATTGGATGTTTAGAAAAGGTTATGTTTTGTGTCTATTTGTTGATTTTTCTCTATTTTTAATTTGTTCCGGGGCGCTGCACTTTTTCTTGTCAGGCTGCACTTAATCAATTGCTTTGATCCATGGCTGGTCAACTGACAGTTCAGACTCTATTTTTCTTTCCAAATTTCATTCTTAATTTCTGCCCCAACCTACAGATCCAAATCTGACTGATCCGACATGGCTCAATAATAGTAAAAGTCATGGTTTGGAGTAGAATAAGCAGGTTTTAAACCAGGTTATTCTTTGGGGAAGAAAATATGTGCGCTTTCACATCAATGCAAATCTGTTTTACTGTAATATACTTTTGTTAGCTTTCAGCATATTTTACTTTTGGTTAATTTATACGACATGTGATGTGGATGCTGCTGTTTGTACTGGACATGGCTATTTATGCTTATGCACCAGTACTTTTACAGTTATTGTACCAATTCAAGTCTACCAGCATTCACTTGCATATGAATATGTTTATTTATTTGTTTGAGTTACCAAATAGTTCATTGAAATGAATGTTATTTTTATGATTATATTGAAGATTGGGGCCCAGCTACTCAGTTTCACATTAAAACCAATTTGTGACAGGCAGTTGCTGTGAACTAAATTTCCCAACAAACACATGCACTCCTGAAAGCTGGTATTGAAGACCTGTTTTGGTTTTTAAGTAGTCCTTGTTTAGGGAAGTGTTAATGTGACCCCTTTTAAATTGTAAATGCTCAGACATTAATGACTGTACCCATATGAAACGTACTTTTGTACCAACATTCCCAAGACTCAATATTGAAGAGAGAAACTACATATGTAATACAATGAATAGGCACATATTGGTTTTAAATGGTTTTGTCAGGTTATTAGGCTGCGTGCGTATGTGCGTGTCCATTCGACGCCTGGAATTGTGAAAACGCGAGCGATGTAGGCTACTTCTAGTTTTTGGTCCAGACCACTTACAGTAAGTGGGCGGAGCTATTTTTGTTGTATTTAGAAATGTCAACATGCCAGAGTGGAGACGTGAGGCAGACAGACGAAAAACCGAAAAACATTATTTCTTCCATATCGCAGTTCGCTGACGATAACTTAACCATTGTCCGGGTAAGATACGAATGTGATAAAAATCGCACATTCAATAATTAAATATATTTTTAAGGCGATTATTAGATGTGTGTTTATTCCGCAAAACGATTGAAACGGTTCAGTTTTTCTGTCCCCCAATTTCTACGAAAAGGTGTCTCATTTCGCTTTGCAAACAGCGATTTGTTAGGCGAAATGAATACACTTAGCGGACAGATTATTGGAATCTAAAAAACAATTGCAAGTAGCTAACATTTGTGTTCTCCCTAGAACATAAGTACTGGACTTGCAATTGCCGGAGTTATAGTACTATCAAGGAGTATTAAATTGGTAAGTTGCCTGAATAAAATTCCCATTTGAAGAAATAAACCCAGGATAAATTAGCATCTACCAAATCAGGTTTTACGCAATCCCTGTTTAACTGGTGGATATTTTCTCAATCGCATAAGTGGTATTGTAAACAACAAAGTCAAAAACGCATCGTCTTGCATGACGTTGTACCCATATTGTACACACTAGACTCCATATGCAAGATGTCTCCTTGTGATCAATGAACGTTATGGTCAACCTTCCTAAGTACTCACGTTATATGATAACGCGCGTCCACAAACACGCAATACTGGCATTCGATTGAAGCCCCATTACCACTGTGATTGTCTACCTTGCAGCTACGGGAGCATACCTTCATGTCATGCTCAGTGCCCACATCCTAACGACCCACCTGAGCTCTTCGTTCTTCCACCTCTGGTCATCCCACCCATACTTGAGGGCAGCTCAGCCCAGTCAAATATTTTGTCCTTGTCACCCCAATAGCGAAACCAGCTTCCATTTTAAGGTGTATCTAAATATCTGATATACATCGTCTAATTATATTTCTTAAAGAAAATATACTCTTGTGCTTTAAGAGCACATGTTTTGAAGTGCATTAAGACATTTGTCAGTGTAATGTAATGGTCATTAATCATATAGTGTTTCGAAAAATGACAGATTTCTGTGTTATGAATATAAGTGTACTCTCCCTCCCAATCAAATAAAACCCATTATGCACACGATTGGCCAGTGTCAAAGGCAATCTCTTAATAACACTGACAGATTGTGCTGTTTTAACCAGAATGTAGATGAGGTTTGCACCTCCCCCCTATACAATTAAAATCCAGATGGCTGTTGTGCACAGGTTGCAATGTCAGGGTCAATTTTGGATTGCGGGTTGTAATTGATGAGCTCATGCAATTGTAATGTGTTTATCCAAGTTGATGCTGTTCAGTTAGTCCGCTTAACAGTCTTTTCCTTCTAACCGGACCACTGATCTCAAACGTAGATGGGTCTTTTAGAAGGGTCTTACAGGCCAAGGGGTAAATAATGAGTTTTGGTAAGCAAACATGAAAGCAGGTCAAATTTTGTGTAACCTCAAAACATTTTGCGGCAACTACATAAAAAGGTATAGTGGAACGAATTGTAACACGTGTACTTGCACATTCCCATTACAAAGCTGTTTCCTAACAACGTCTCCAACGTGCCACCGACCTTGTCAGCTCACTAGGTTTGGTGCAGCCTCCGAGGTCCCAGCGTTGTTCATAGAGAAAAATGTGGTTCTCAGAGGGAGAGTCCACGCGGTGGCAGAGAAGGGCCTGGAGGTGGAGCATGTCCCAATCTACATCCCACTCCTCCCCCGGATGCTGGATAAACGTAAGGGAAAGGAGGACTGAGGAGAATATTCACATACATAGACCATGGGGTAAAAAAGGCCAATCAAAGTGTGATTAGGTTTAGCCTCCCAATTTTTGGAAAGTCTGCTCTACCACATAGCTGTCTCCAATTAAGCATTCTGCTATTCGCTAACCCCGCCTATACGGCAGATAAAAGCAGGGATGCAACTGTAGTTATTTGGTCAAGCTAATTCTCACTTATGCTATTTGACTTTAGTGCAGGGGTGAGGTTGTCTTTGGTATGAGTTATTGTATTTCCCGGCAGTTTTATAGATTACCTAAAAATAGAGTCACCACTGCTTTCATCCAATTAATTTGATAGCCAACAGATGACGGCACAATGTTAGATGAAGGTTATTGCGACAGAAATCTATACCTTCTCTTTATCTTATTAAGACTACCCTTTATCAAAAGTGTCACGTCCCACCGTCAGTCTGGGACACTAGAGGGTTTCATTTATCTTTTTATTGGACTGAGATAGAATAGTGAGCCTGTTAGAGAAGAGAGGTAAGCCCCTCTATTAAGTTATTCCCCTCAGTCAAACTGAGTTAAAAAGGTTTTAGATCGCCCTTAGCTTCACTTGTGGAGAAGAGATTTTCTTATGAAGCTCTTTAGTTAGATGACAAGTCTCGATGTGATCTCCTTTTGTTTTATGACACGTGTTAGTACTCTGTTAGCATTGATTCCCCCTCACTTGTGTTCAATATATAATTTATTTCACTGTATAACGATTTGCATAACGTATGCCTGCTACAATATCTTAAAACGGTTTTACTTTTGATATCTCCTGACCAGCTTAAAAGAACAGAAAAATGTTTGCCACCTTTAGGTCTCTGCATTGGATCACAGCCTTAGAGCCTATTAAAACTACAATTTGTTTGTAATGTAAATTATATGTAAATGCAATTTTCTATTCACTTTGGCAACAAGAAACTATTGCTGTGACAGAGATGCAGTGTGTGGCACCACGCTTCTATGTAAAGCACTTTTGCCGGACAACTAACCCTGATGACATATTACAGTTAAAACTCACAGTTAAATATGCCCCGCCCTCTTCCCACCCCCTTTTTCCTCCCCTAAGGTAACGGTGGAGTTTCCTCTCTGGCTGTACGCCTGGCGGGGGTGGAGCTGACCCCTCAGGGGAAGGCATGGCTGGAGTTGCACCTGAGCCCTGCCAAGATGGTGTGGCTGAAACTGGTCAGCAGAGAGGATGAGGCATTACACTGTCTGGTGTCTGTCAGCAGGGTCAGTTAATGTCTACATGTTAGTCAGTCATGGTCTGTCTGTCAGCAGGATTTACATAGTTTCCTCAGGACCAGTTTCAACCCAGTTTCTGAAAAATATACGTACACTGTAAAATGAAAATAATACCCAAATGCAATGATGTGCTACTCATTTAATCCCTACATTTAATTGAAAATAATACAAAGAAAATGAAATATAGTCCCTTTTTTGCTTGATATAGGATTTCAGCTGTTCAACTGTTGGGGTTGCCTTTGTTGTATTTTTCGTTTCAGCATGCGCCAAATGTTGTCAATGGGTGACAGGTCTGGACCACAGGCAGTCTAGTTTTGCACACAGACTCTTACTGTGGAGCCATACTGTTGTAATATGTGCAGAATGTGGTTTGGCATTGTCTTGCAGAAATAACCAAGGCCTTCCCTGAAAAAGACAGATGGATGGTAGCATATGTAGCTCCAAAACCAATATATATTGTTCAGCCTTAATGGTGCCTTCACAGATGTCCAAGTCACCCATGCCAAGTGCTCTAATGCACCCACATCCCATCATGGATGCTGGCTTTGGAACTGTTTGCTCATAAAAAGCTGGATGACCCCTCTCCTCTTTAGCCCAGAGGACTCTGTGTCCATTAACCCCCAATGATTTTGATTTGTCCGACCACAGGACAGTTTTACACTTCGTCTTAATTCGTCTTAAATGAGCTTGGGCGGCAGCATTTCTGGATCTTATTGATATAAGATTTCTTCTATGCTTGGTACGACATACTGTGTTGGCAGATAATGGTTTTCGGAAGTGTTTCTGAGACCATGCAGCGACTTCCAGTACATATTTGTGGAAGATCACAGCCATACAATATTGGTTTTCAGCCTTGTCCTTCTTTGGATTCTCTAAATCTGGGGTCTCAAACCGGTTCCATGGAGGGCCGAGTGTCTGCAGGTTTTCACTCTCACCTTGTACTTGATTGATTAATTATGTCACTGATTGGTTAGGTCTACCCTCATCAAAACCTGCAGACACTCGGCCCTCCGTGGAACCGGTTTGAGACCCCTGCTCTAAATGTTTTAATGGTATTATGTACCATCTAATGACATCCCCAAACTCTTTGCAAGTTGCACATCATTGCATTCTGTTTTTATTCACATTTTATGCTGTGACCCAACATTTCTTTGTATAATACGAACAAGTGTAAAACGTAAAGACAAATAGAATGAGTCTAATTTTCTGCACACTCCCCAGGGTCCATTGAGGAGTCTCTGTGTGAACGAGGAGGTTTTGAGGTTGGGTTTGGCACGCACTGTTCCAGTTCATGGACTGCAGTACAACTCCCGCCTCTACTTGCAGCTCCAACAAAGGCTGCTCAGAGTACAGGTAAAGGCAGAGCAAAAGAGACAGGGCATGTGGAAAGAAGACAGCTTATGGGAGAGGATCAAACTGGCCACCCGGGAAAATGCACTGGTCCGATTTATTGGGAGGATCTTCAAGCGGATGTGATTGGTTGATATAATGACTGATTGGTTGATTCAAGGGGACTTCAAAGTCTATGAATGGTTGGCATATCCAGTTTATGTTTATCCAAAGGAGAACTTCTTACATGGACCAGAACTGGCTGATCCAACATGTGTAGTTTAGTGCAGCAAAAACCTTCTGCTCTAAACTATGTTACACTTAGACCAAAGGTCTGACTAGATTGAAAAGACCAAAACAAAACTAGTAGGTTTTGCCAACGTCGAGCATCACAAGCATGGATTGTAAATTAAGTGAAAGTGCACTGTGGTGATCGGACAACAATTAAATGTTTTTGTTCTTGATCCTGCTTCAAGCTGGTTATTTTGTCATCATGTGTTTGATATGTGTAGTTGGGACGAATGAATCAATATTTTCAAACTTTGAAACATTTGGTAAAACTGGCATTATCACAAATATTTTCAGTCATTAGGAAAATGTACCCTAATTTTGAGTAGAAATATTTGAGAAGAATACCTTTAGGTGTAGTGTACTTTTTATTTGGTCTTTACTTAAAAAAGTTAAGTAGTAGTCAGATGTTGATATTGGAGTAAAATATGATGTAATGATCTGTGTTTTATTATTTTAAAATGATATAAATTCTTTATTGTGCCATGAGCCTTACTTGTTAGGGCATTGTTGGTAATACATTTTTGAAAAGGTTTTTATACTTTTACACAATGCTTAATACATTTTTTAAAGACACAATATATTTATTTCTAACATATTGTTAAGCGGTTTGTATTCCTATTAGGTTTAATTGGAAAGATCTAGGAATATCAAAACTGTTGGGCACATATTTTTATTAAGAAAAGCCTAGACAAGTACTCCTAAAACTAAATTGATGCCTGTTATAGTGGGTAAAAGTTTCTGTTACAGATTTGCATATGGAGCCAATCAAAGAATTACTACTTCCACAAAATAAATAACTGAGGGCTACTCATTTTAATGTTATATGTCATATCACCAAAGAGTAATGTGTTAGATTTTTTATTCTTTATTGTCAAATTCTCTTAATAACAGTGTCATTCTGAGCAATAACATTTTTATGACATGGCACAAGTCATCTGTGCAGTAGTATTATGCAAACATACAAAGCAAAATCATGTGTATATATTTATAACTAAAGAAATATATACATAACTATGTAAATAATGTTTACGTGCTGCTTGCCTGGACCAGGTAAAGTAATTTTTTATGAAGTCCATGATCATCTCCATAATCTTGCAGACATTGAGAGATAGTTATTGCCCTGGCACAACGTAGCCAGGTCCCCTATCTCCTCTCAGTAAGCAGTCTCATTGTTATTGATGAGACCCAAGTGGTGTAGTCCGCAAACTTAAGGATGACATTGGTGATGTGAGTGGCCATACAGTCATACATGAACATTGATCACAGGAAGGGACTGAGGATGCAGCCCTGTGGGGCTCCGATGCTCAGAGACTGTGCATAGGAGCTGAGGTTGCCCATTCTTATCCTAGTCAGGAGGTCACGGATTCAATTGCAAGGGAAGGGGTTGAGTTCCAGGTTTCTGAGATTAGCAACACGTTTTGTGGGCACAATAGTGTTGAGTGCTGAGCTGGAGTTCACGAACAGCATCCTCACATGTGTTGTTTTCTTTTTCTTAATTAATCATTTATAAGGTATTTAGGTATTATCACTGAAATAAATTCAAGTGCGTTACTCAAATGATATTTGGTCATGGATTTTCACAAAAAAAACGAATTTGCTAAACGTATACATTTTTACAGTGCACCTATCGAATTGTTTCTTGTTTGACTTTTGTATTTACAATTTTTTACAGTTTTTAACGGTTTTAACAAAGATTTGTTTCCATCCGTACTGCTGGCCTCTAATGTACAAAGGATTAACAGCGTGGATAGGGTAATGTTGCACGAATGTACACTTTCTCGTACATCAGTATGGGGAATGCAACGGAGTGAACATGCCTTGACAAGGCATACCTGAACCCAAACCCGCCTCATCAGGGGGAGAATAAAAATGCCCCAGAAAAGCAGCTCAGGGCAGAGGCCTTGCAGCTGCGGTGCCCTGGAAAAACAGAAGTTGTCGGAACGGAGGAAGAAATAGGAATGTAGAAGCCACCAAGACAAGGACTGCATGTACCTGTACCTTCCAAATTGCCACCATGAGACTGAGAGAGAAGCTGCCTTACCATGGCCCTGAACGCTGTGTTGTCCTGTGTCCATTACATGGCCTTTTCCCCTGTTACAGTACATTGAATGTTACCACTGCTGATCTAAAGCCTTGATACTAATCCCTTGGCTTTTACTTCCCTTTTAAAAGAACCCAACCACAAATCCTTCTGTTACCCTTTCCCCAAAGCCATGTGGATATGTGTGTGTGTGTGTGTGTGTCTGTTTAGAGAGAGGGGGGCTTGCAGTTGGATTGCCACAGCTATAGAAATGTGGGTTTTTCCTGGTCTCCCCCACCAAGATCACCATCGCCATGGCAACGCCAAATCCGTTAGACAAAGCGTATGAAGAGGTGAAACCCCATTTGTCCCCCCAAAAAACCACAGGAGGTGTTTAAGAGTATGCGTGCGTTAGGCAAAAGGGGGAGTTGAGGAGCTCATGAAAGGATTCTGCGCATTTAACGTGACTCAGGCATTAGAGCACTTGATCACTTTTAATTATGAGGCTAGATAGAGGGGTCTATAAATCCGGCACTAGCAAACCAGTCATACACGGATTGACAAATTAGTGTAGAGAACTAAGAGAAGCTCAAATAATGCACACGCACTATTTTCTAATGTGTGCATGTGCATTTCTCTGTGCCTAAACTCCTTAGGGGATGTATTGTGTCCACACATCTCTTTGAATCTGTTGCCAAACCATACACTTGAGTTGATTGTGTTAACTGTGTCTTGATGGGTTGTTCTGGATGTTGTTTGTGTCTGTCAGTGTTTTGGCTACTGACAGTGAAAGGCAACGGTTTGTCAACTGGTCCTAAAACGATTAGTGGAATATGGGAACGACAGAGACAGGGAGAGAGGCAGCAGGGAATTTTGGAGCACGGGGGAGGGAGGAAAAAGAGGTAGGTTTGTGAGTGTGGCGGGGTATCAGCCTGTATGTCTTTTGTTTTGTAATGTGTTAGCCCTTGTCGCTGTATCTGAGGCTTCTCATTGGCTGGCTGGTTTAAAATGTAATGGCGCTCGGGACACCGATGACTGGGGCTTGCAGACTTTGAACTGCTGCCTGAGGATTTGTGGGAAGGAAACCACGGAACCACCTCAGTCAACCAAACAAAATCACTCAGTAATCTTGTCCACTATCTTTTTCATAGTTCTCTAGCTTAATAGTATAATATTTAATAAGAACCATTTTGAAATCACAAGTATTTAAACAAGTCACCACAATTTGATTATTTCAGAATGTTATGTAACAAACTAAATCGATAACGTGTTAGGAAGGTAACTTAATTAATAATGACCAAAATCTATAGATGGATGCATTTACCGGGAAAATATAAATATGCAATCAGTGTGGGCCTGAGTGAGTTAGTCTAGACGAGAGGGAAGGATGTCAAAAGGAGGGGAAGCACAGGCCTATGCGTTGACAGCAGAGATCTTTTAAAAACCCATTCCAAAGAATCCGTTCCTAGTTTTTCTCGCTCCCGGGTCCCTACGTTGAGTTCGAATATAATGGGGACTCAGCTGGTGGCGGTACGGGCTCCTCCACTCAACTCAACTGAGGACAGTTGAACACTATTGGAAAAACTACTAAACGAGAACAGGATATTTTTGTCATTTATGAAGACCGAAGCAAGTATCAACACAATGTTTCGGTGAATAGATTTTATTGGGAGCTCACTCCAGAAAGAAGAAATAAAGTAAGTATTTGTTTTCTTTGTTAGACTAGCAGGTGCATTTTCCGAAGAATCGACGTGGAATTATGTTATGTTGTGTTCTTGTGTGATTCATTAAATGCTTTCCCTTAAACTAATCCGTTTATGTGTAAATTGAGAACATTGCCAGTGTCATCGTTGCGGAGTTGCCTGGTTGTTTCCAAAAGTATACAAAACTTGTTGACACCAATGCACCTGCCCTTATCTTCAAGATAGGCTACTGTGGATACATAAAACCATAGCAGTTTATTTTTTGAATAATCGTGTACCTCCCGAATATTTATTAGGCTAACTGTCCAACGATGGCATACACATTTGATAGGTTTTGTAATTAATAGATATTGTGCAATATAATATTTGTTAAAGTTGTTTTTAAGCTATGTTTTGATTGCTTTTTGAGAATAATTTATTTATCGTCAAATGTCAACATATTAGCAATTTCATTTAAACTAAAGTTGTGTTTTATAAAAGTCACAGCCAGGCATTATTTAAACCAGGAATACGTTGATTGGGGGAAACAAAGGCCTTTACACACTCAGCCGGTAGCTGTCCCAAAAAGAAAGACCTCCTCGGGGATTTTCGGAAATAGGGAGTGTGTGTTGGGGGGCGCCTTGCCCTCCCCCCTCAACTGCAATGTGAA
This sequence comes from Novumbra hubbsi, assembly GCA_016801125.1. Classification (NCBI taxonomy): domain Eukaryota; kingdom Metazoa; phylum Chordata; class Actinopteri; order Esociformes; family Umbridae; genus Novumbra; species Novumbra hubbsi. Next base: position 42,512 of record JACXGK010001641.1, read on the forward strand.
GTAACCGCAATCACCAAGGCACACCTTTGTTGGACATAGCGTGTTGTGTGTAACCCGATAAAGCTGTGATAGCCCGCCTGTGATGCGTCAGCTACTTATTAGACTCTGCAACTATTAAAGAAAGTGGTACACTTCAGCCTTTAGTTGATAATCACTTAAACGGCATTCCGCTCAATTGTCCTAGGACTAATTCGCTTTACTTTCACTCTTCTGTGTGTCGGTTGTTGTAGACTCCAAATGTGTCACATGAGGAGTCATAAAGATCACCAGCAGGATAGTCCAGTCTCATATCCACTCGTTGATCCCGCAACCTTGCACAGCGCGGTGTACACTGCACAGCTTATAAACGTGGTATCAGGGAAATACGCATTATAAGTAAATCCGTTGGGCGATGTGGTATAACATAACACGTTAAAAACACTAGTGAAAGGTATCATATGTAATGCATTTGCTCAAATTAATGATGTGTTACTAATTACATCTTGTGTTAAGGTGTAGGTTACAGTGAAAAAAAGTCCTTTGGTTGGATTAGAATTTGAGACATTGGAGTGAGGTGAGGGAAGATTCCTGATTGCGATGCGCAGATCAGTCATTTTTTATCTTAATCACTTCATATGCATGTCTGAGAATAACAACAGAAGTCAAATACTGGCTAAACTCATGGCTTAAATGATAAGTAGGACTATAAACTATATTTTTCTGAAAAAGAGACTTAAAAATGTATCTTACCTAGTCTGATAGAATGACCAAAGACAATATATCACACATTATGTTTGGGGCTGGAGAGAAATAATTATCCTTGAGATAAGTGAATGATACAGAGAGAACCAAGCATTATCTGTTTGGGAAGTTTAGATTCCGGGTAGGAAGTCGCACTATTTTAATGTCAAGCACTTCACACAGCGATGTGTGTTTTTAGGCCTATTTATTTATATACGCCATACTAATTAATCTCTTTATAACGCATTGTAATTCTTAAGTGACACTCTGTTTCTATCATTGGCACAGTTACTGACTGCGTACAGACAATGGCAGATGCACACAAACATGCTCAATCAATGTCATTGTCAGTGACATTTGTGAAAGAGTGGGAAGCCCCCCCCCTACACACACTCAAGGAAGGCCTATCCAACTAGCACAAAATGCCCCTTGTAAATAATCTTCTTGTTGCTACGAAGGATCTGTAATGTACAGGGGTAAATTGACTCCAGTGTTATGCAAGTGAATAAAGTACCTACTCGAAGAACTATCAGTTTATCAAGTAAACTAACTTCTTTGTTGCCACAGGGAGTCCTAATGAATAATTTAACATTTTATCTCTAAGGAGTGGAGGAGTAGAGGAATTTAGCTATTGTGGGAATGGGAAGAACTGGAGTTTGAGGTGCATTTTGGGTTGAGGAATATTATTAAATGTATAAAATTAATATTAAATAAAAACATGTTATTTCTTGTGGGATTCATATTTAACTGTAGGTTATTACAGAATGGCACAATCATAAAACAAAGCATGACAGAGAAGAATATGAAATGACCCCTGTTCAAAAGTCTGCATACCCTTAGTTCTTAATACTGTGTATTGCCACCTTTAGCATCAATGACAGCATGCAGTCTTTTGTAATAGTTGTCTATGAGGCCCCCACATTGCAAGTCTTGGCACAATGCCTCCAGGTCATGCCTTTAGCAATCACACACCCCTCCAAAACATCAGTGAGCCTCCACCATGCTTCACAGTGGGGCTGGTATTCTTTTCACTATAGGCATTGTTGACCCCTCTCCAAACATAGCGCTTATGGTTGTGACCTTTAAGCTCTATTTTGGTCTCATCACTTCAAATTACAGTGTGCCAGAAGCTGCAAGGTGTGTCAAGGTGTTGTCGGGCATATTGTAATTAGGCTTTTTTGTGGCATTGGCACAGTAAAGACTTCTTTCCGGCAACTCGACCATGCAGCTCATTTTTGTTCAAGTGTCGTTGTATTGTGCTTCTTGAAACAACCACACAGTCTTTTTCTAGAGTAGCCTGTATTTCTCCTGAGGTCACCTGTGGGTTTTTCTTTGTATCCCGAACAATTCTTCTGGCAGTTGTGGCTGAAATCTTTCTTGGTCTACCTGACCTTGGCTTGGTATCAACAGATTCCCTGAATTTTCCACTTCCTCATAAGTGATTGAACAGTACTGACTGGCATTTTCAAGGCTTTGGATATCTTTTTATATCTTTATAAAGTTCCATTACCTTGTTACACAGGTCTTTTGACAGTTCTTTTCTGCTCCCCATGGCTCAGTATCTAGCCTGCTCAGTGAGAGCAAACAAACCCATTGACTATTTATCCACAGACACTAATTGAAACGTAAAAAGCAGCAGGTGTGGGAAATTAACCTTTAATTGCTATTTGAACCTGTATGTGTCACCTTGTGTCTCTCTAAACATTTGATCAGGGCAATTTTGTGTGATTTCTGTTATGAGTATGAACAACAAGTATGTGATAATACATTTGATCACTATCCTTATCTAAAATAAAGTGAATAAACTGACTAGACTAGGCAAAGTGCTCACTTTCTTTACTGTGATTTAATTTGATTCTGTAATGTAGGAATTGCAGAAGGACTGCATGACATAAATAATTAGTTTACCTGTCATTGGTTATCTTGAACTATTCCCTTTCATTTAATATTGAGTTGGGCTGGCTGGCTCGGACACATTGTTAGCATGACGCAAATGTAAGGAAGACAGCCTGCTGGTCCAACAAGCATTGTAGCTATGCTGCTGTACCAATCAACCAATATAATAATGGTGTCATGGAAACAGTACAAGTTGTGTGATACACTTGGTTAAAATTCCCAATACTCATATTGTATGATGGAAATTGTTTCTATTGTGATGAAACTCCAGTTCATGAAAATGAACAAAGTATGTACCAAATCAAACAAGCAAGTTAGCCTATCAGCCATATAAATATATTCCCTGTTTCCCTTTAAGCAACAGATAATATTTGGACAATCCAATTGTTATTTAAGGTGCCCAGGCAAAATATTATCTGTTACTAATAAAGGTGCTTTAGGTGTTATTTAAATACATCTAAAAAACATTTGTAGGCCTAATAAAATAGGCCTGTAGTTAACTGTATTTATGTAATTTTTCCACTACAATTGTTTTATTTAGATGTACAAGACTTGATGCCAGATTCATGTTGGGGATCCACATTTTTATAGTGTAAATGGGTGTAAATGGCGCCTTTCTCATGCCTCAATTTCCAAGACAAAATGTTCAGGATTTCTGCTGCTTGTTAAGTTTTTTTCAGTGCAGAACAGAAGAGTGGTCATGCCCACAATGTCACACACAGATCTGTTCCAAGGATTGACCTCTCCCTCCCCCCTCTCCTCACCGCTCTCTGTCTCTCCTAACCTCCCGTCTCCGCCCCCCTATTGCTTTGCCCAATGCTCTGCATGGTTTCCTTGTAGAAGCAGCCAGTGAAGTGTAGCCGGTGCAGTCAAAGGTGAAAAGGGAGTGGCCCTTAAGCATATCATAACTACACCAATACAGTTGGAGAACAAGCAGCAGCGCGGCCCTGTTAGCTTCATGTGAAGTTCACTCGGGACTTAAACCACTTTATAACTGATAACATGGTGGGCAAGCCGGTCCTAACTCAGCAGGGGCATCCGCTGATGAGATGGGACACGAGGAACATTCTGACAGGAGGGTTGAATGTGGGGCCATTATAAATGCAGATGAAGTGGGTCTCTTCCCCACCCTGCCCTGTTACCAACAGGACTTTAGAGAAGGCTCAGGTCCTCAGTGCTGCCGAATGCTAAATAATAGATGCGCTGGACTCCTACTTCAGACTCTGACGGATATGTGTCGGAATTACTTCCAACTACAAGGGCTAAAATACTCCTTATCATCTAATCTAAACTTCGGGTTGAGCGGAGGAGCGAGTGTGTGTGTGTGTGTGCAGCTAGATAGGCGGTCTGCCTTGGCCTTGGGTGATGATTTTACCTGAAAAGAGCCAACATGGATGGCGTATTACCCCTGTTAATGCAGAGTTATCATTGGCATGAGAGTCAAGCGCTCTTGGGTCAATCAACTGTCGACTGAGGATATACAAACATGGACAGGACATGTTGAATGGATCATGTGCAGGCATTTCTACCTAGTCAACTGTTATTCATTCATAATATTAGTTAAGAGTTACTCCAGGGTAGATTCTTCCATGCTGCTGGAGTTCTGAAAGAGATAGGCGGTGACAGTTCTCCCTGAGGCCATGAGAGTGTTTGGCTTGAATGTGACTGGGTATGTGAGGGTGTATCAATGAGGGAGTGAGTGAGATCAAACAAGTTCGGAGAGGGGACATTCCCTTTACAGTATTGGAGAGAGGGCTGAGATGTCATCCATAAATCATATGACTTTGTTAGGCATATATTTAGGTCGATTTTATCAACACTGACTGAGACAGTCAGGTAGCAGTGCTGTGTCAGTTAAGACAATCAACATAGTTGGAATTACAGAGGCAGCAAATGTTTGTGCGATAATTTATTAAACAGTGTATTTCTTGATTAATGTTGGCTTAAAGCAGTATTTTGTATAGTGCCTTCAGAAAGTATTGAGACATCTTCACTTTTTCCACACTTCGTTGTGTTCCTAATTTTTTTTTAATTGTTTGCATTCAATCTATACACAATGTCCTACAGGAAAAAAAGATTAATCATTCAGACCCTTTGTCATGATACTCCAAATGAGCTTAGAGGCTTCCTGTGTCTTTTGATAATCCCTGGGGTGTTTCTTGAACTTGATTGGATTCTATCTGTGGCAAATTCAATTAGTTGGCCATGATTTACAATGACACACCTGTCTAAAAATGGTCCCACACTTCAAAGTGAATGGCAGAGCAAAAACCAAGCCATGACATCCAAGGAACTCTCAGCAGACCTCTGCTTCAAAGAAAGTCTCTGCTGTAAAGGCGTGAAGCGAAACTGTGCACATGCTCACATGCTGTGTGTGTGACCGTGTCAGACCCAAGTCTTGCACCTCACACATTTCAAGCTATACAGTGCTGCTTTTGACAGCCTCATTTTGTTTAATATTCCTTTAAACTAAAATGATCAATTACAAAATTTCTAAACTATACTGTTCCAAAACATCAAGCCATATGAAAAAAACTGGCAACCATAGTTAAGGTTATTAGGTAATTTAGTATAGGGGGGATTCATTTTTTGTGAATTAAATTATTTTATTTAAGAATGGGAATGTATGTGATCTTTATGTGCTCCCTTCAGGGACCCTTTATGTGCTTTCAATGTGATGGCATAACCATTTAGTAATACATGTAAACTCACACACACACACTCACAGGCACTGAACAAGGCTGGACTGAGGACTGGCAAATACAATCAATCTCTTTTGAGTTATTGAGTTATCTCCAAAAAACACAGCTGGTGCTTCTGTTTAAGATGACAGAAGAAGCTCATCTTGTTGCACTGTGTGCATGACTGTGTGTGGAATAGAGAACTGAGAGAGAGGGGAGGTGAGTGACAGAAGGTTGAAACAATGGACTAGAAAAAAACTAGAAATCTGCAATAGATGTAATTACAAAGAGACATGATACCCAAGAAGCTTTTTAAAAAAAGAATGAACTCTTCAAAAGATGGTATAAAAGCATATTGATGTTTCAGATTGACAGTTACCTTGGATATATTGCTGCAGGCATTCTTTTAACTATAAGCCACAGATCTGTGGCTAAAGGTATGGGTCCATTCAATTTTACCTCCAGTCAGTTCAATTCAATGTGGGCCTAATTTAAAATGATTGAAGAGATGTCCGCATGTTTTTTGAATTTGCTAGAATGTAATGGTTGACCTGCCCAGCCCTGTTGTAGAGGTGTAACAGATGTCCACCTTGCACCCCTTCTCCAGCCCCATCATCCGTTTCTCCTTAGCCTCCCCCCACACACCCGCACATACACAAACACACACACCCTGTGTGGGACCTGATGTTCCCTGCTTGAGTCAGTGTGCCCCATGCTATTTGTCATTTAGTTTGTGTCATTATTTCATTTAACAAGGAATCTACAACACACACCGGCTCACATACACACACACCTCACATCCGATTACCCAAGAGGCTGTTAAACCCACCCTCCACTCACTACCCATTATGCGTTGCATGTAAAAATCCCTCTGGGATGCTAATCAAATATGACATGTAGTACATTATATAGGAAATGCGAAACTGACTTCAAATCAGTAAGGGAAACTTCATTCAATACCATATAAGGGAATTACACTTTCAAATATTCACTACAAACACATAGTTAGGTCCACAAATATTTGGCGACAGGTACAATTTTTGTTTTTGTCAGGTATTAACCAAAACATATTCAATCTCTAGGTATATAATGGATGTGGTGCTCAGATTTAAGTTAAGGGTATTTATATCCAAACTGGAGGAAGGTTTGGGGAATTACAGCTCTTGAAAGTAGCCACCCCCCTTTTTCAAGGGTCCAAAAATAATTGGACAATTGACTCAAAAGCTGTTTCATGGAATGGTGTGGGCTATGTGCATTACACTTGGTTAAAATTCTGTCATGTGTTCTAAGGAGCTCTCTATGCATGTCAAACAGGCCATCATTAGGCTTAAAAATAAAACAAATCAATTAGAGAGATAGCAGGAACATTCGGAGTGGCCAAATCAACAGTTTGGTACATTCTGAGAAATAAATAATCCACTGATGAGCTCAGCAACGTAAAAAGGCCTGGACGTCCTGGTGAAGACAACAGTGGTAAATGATCGCAGGATCCTCTCCATGGTAAAGAAAAACCCATTCACAACACCCAGCCAAGTGACAAACACTCTGCAATCCATAGACATTACCAAAGACTGGGTTTCCTCCTTTCTGATGCTTTGCCAGGCCTTTACTGCAGCTGTCTTCAGTTGTTGTTTGTTTGTGGGTCTTTCTGCCTCTAGCTTTGCCTTGTGAAATGCTAAAGAGTATTCCACTTATTTTCCTTCAAAAACTTCTGGGTTGCTTTTGCAGTGTGATTTGGATCAGTGTCCAACTCTACCGTGAATGGCCGTCCAATAAACTGCAAAGGATGAACATTTTATTTCTGATTATGTTCATTTGTCCAATTACATTTGAGCCCCTGAAAACGGGGGGACTGTGTATACAAATGACTCACAAACGTATGAATGGAGCCACAAATATGCATACATATTAATTGCACACAAATAAAACTCTCCTACTTAAGCTAACCCAAATATAACACGCATACAGTACACACACATCAAATTAAATTCTTAATTGGATTCTGGGGAATGTGAGGCCCAGTCAATGGCACCGATGCCTTTGTTATCCAGAAACTGCCTACAGACTCTCTGGCCACATGAGGCCGGGCATTGCCCAACTCCAGAAGAAACCCAGCGCTCAATGCACTAGCTTAAGGTCTGACGATTTGTCTGATGATTTCATCCTGGTACCTACTAACAGCAGTCACCGGTTCATCCTGCTACCCTGACTGCTGTTACATTCAATGTAAAAATGGTCTTGGTCTACAAATTCCAAGACCAATCTTGGTCTACAAATTGCTCTTATTTCATTACAATTATAAAAGTGGAGGCACCTTTAGCAACAATTACAGCAAAGTGTCACACTTTAATTACATCTCTGCCTGTTTTAAACATGGATCGGGACCTTGTGTAAGCTCCTGGCTTACACAAATTTTTTATAGATTTGCAAAAATTTTGAACAAAAATATGAACATGTACATAAGTGTTCACAGCCTTTGCTCAATACTTTATTGAAGCACCTTTGGCAGCAATTACAGCCTCAAGTCTTTTTGAGTATGATGCTACAAGCTTGGCATACCTATTTCTGGGGAGTGTCTCCCATTCTTCTTTGCAGGACCCCTAGCCAGAGATGTTCAATTGGTTTCAAGTCTGGGCTCTGGCTAGGCCACTCAAGGACATTCACAGAGTTGTCCCAAAACCACTCTTTTGTTAGATAACTGTGTGCTTAGGCTCGTTGTCCTGTTGGAAGATTCACCACCAGTCTGAGGTCCATAGCACTCTAGAGCAGGTTTCCTTCAAGAGTGTTTCTAACATTGCTGCATTAATCTTTCCCTCGATCCTGACTAGTCTCCCAGTTCCCGCTTCTGAAAAACATCCTATCAGCATGATGCTGCCACCACCATGCTTCACTGTAGGGATGGTATTGGCCAGGTGATGAGCGGGGCCTGGTTTCCTCCAGACATGGCGCTTGGCATTCAGGCCAAATAGTTAAATCTTTCTTTCATCAGACCAGAGAATTTAGGTTCTCATGGTCTAAGTCCATGGTCCATTAAGTGCCTTTTGGCAAACTCTAGACAGGCCTCCATGTGCCTTTTACGGAGGAGTGGCTTCCGTCTGGCCACTCTACCGTGTAGGCCAGATTTGTGGAGTGCTGCAGAGATGGTTGTCCTTCTGGAAGGTTTTCCTCTCTTCACAGAACAACGCTGGACCTCTGAGAGAATGACCATCAGGTTCTTGGTCACCTCCCTGACGAGGCCCTTCTCCCTCGATCGCTCAGATTGGCAGGGCGGCCAACTCAAGAAAGTAAACTTTTTTCATTTGTGGATGTTGGAGGCCACTGTGCTCATTGGGACCTTCAATGCTGCAGACGCAGTTAAGCGCTTTGAATACTTTCCGGATGCACTGTACACAGTGTTTTCTAGCTCTGTTGTGGAAACTGAAACTCCTTTAAAGTTGCCATAGTCTCTTAGTATTCCCCTTGACTAGTGCCCTTCTTGTCTAGATACTCCTGGAGGACGGTCTGTTCTATACAGATGCACAGTTGCATCTTATTTCGACCATTTTACAATGCCTTAGGAATGCTCTAATAACCTACCCAAGATTGGTGTTGAAGAACCAGATTCCAGATTAGCTTTGAATGTTCCTTTGTTTTTTATGATGCCGTTTTTTGGTAGGAATTCTATTAACCAACTGTGAGACTTTTATCTTGCTGATCAGTGGCAAAAAAAACGATTTTAATCCATTTGGATGTCATGTTTTGTTTTTTAATATTTTATCTTTGATATGCTTTTTCTTGAATGATTTAATTGCTCGCCTGTGCTTCCAGGGGTGGCAGAGAGTTCCATGTAGTGTGCCTCCCTGCCTCTGTATTGGAGTTGGTGTCAAAACATCATGTGTAAGGGCTATGTCCACGCACTCTGCAATGCGTCATGTGTATTAACAGGCCTTGGCTGTTGTGTTTCGGCCATACATTACACCGCCTTGATTAATGTGCATCTTTATGAATTACCTTATCTTAGTATCTATACTGCTTATCTGTACTGCAATTTATTGTTTTTGTATTCATTTCTGTTTAGTTGTATTCTTAGGCGGGTTGTAAGCATTTTACAGTAAAGCCCGCACTAGCTGGATTCGGAATGGGACTTTGACATTGACATTTCGACTGGAGGGGTTGCATTTATTTACGAGGGAAAGGTTTTCACACTCCCCTGTTGGACAGGAAGAAGCAGATTGGGTTCCCCTGGGCGAGGGGCCCTCCCTTGTCAGAGTGGGTGGCTTGGGTTACAGAGAGGAGAGGCATGCTCGCATTACCAGAGCATGACAACACATTCATGCCCATTACTTCCATGACCCTTTGGGCCTGGCCACATGGAACCCAACTAAGTGTGTATGGCAGATTCATATTAACTTCCTTCATGAGAGCTGCTATGCTATTTGTCTTTATAAAAGAGAGGGGAGTGAGAGAGGCTGGCAACGTTTTCACTGTTTCAACATGCTCATACTCATGTAATGTATCTTTCGTGTTCGATCAGCTTTGGATCTTAGATCATGGATAATACTTAATACATTATAATATCCGGAATAGCAAACAATCCCATACGTTTTCAACCTTAAGACAACTCTTCTACATGTTTCTTTTGATATGCAAAACTTGCAAAAGGTAAACGTGCCTGGGAGTCATTTTTTATATACTGTCAGTGCAGCTCAAGGCCGTGACCTATCACCTCCGACCCCAGCCCCAACCATCCCTCATCTCATACTACTTAAGAGTGGCTCCCTTATAGGGTGCTTAGGCCTCTAATTCTCATTTTTGTTTCCTCTCTGATGTTTTGTCTTTTACTTTACATGTCTATACAATTATTAATTTCTTTAATAATTTTAAATAATGAAAGCTCACACCAATATGTGAGAAATAAAAACATAATTGTATTTTTCCTTCAGGTTTGGCACATAAAACCCATTCTGGGTCCAGATTCGGCTCACAGACCGTCTTTTGACAATGGCTGCTCAAGTTGATTCCATGTTTTTCAACTTTTCTTTCGTCTCTCTGTGCCCTCCCACTGCTTTTCCTGCACCCTGTTGTCTTTCTACTCTTCAGATCGTTCCTCCACCGCCTCAGCTTTCACATCCCCCAATCTCCCGGTAATGGTTCATATCCGTTTTGACATTGCTCCTCTCAAGCCTTTCCTTTCACCTCTCATCTTTGGTTTTCTCCTTGTCTCTGTTCTGCTACCTGTTCCTCGTCCATACCTCAGTGATTTACACCCTCCTTCTGGAGAGTTCCGGAATGGCTCCTGTCAGGCTGGGGTGTCTGGCGTCAGCTGACCTGAAGGGAACCGCCTGTCTAGACCACTTGTTCCAGACTCAGATTCTTGAGTTTCTCTAAGCACACCTTTTGGTTGTAGTCCCTGACAAACCCAATATAACTCACGGGCGATTATTTGACAACTTGCCTCAGGAGGTATGGCGTGATTTGTAAGTACACTGTTTGGCCTTGTGAGACTAGTTGCCAAGTGATTGACATTTATGTGCTCGCTACTGTAAAAAGTGTCTGCTAAAATGACTGCAAAAACGTAAAAACTTTAATGTGTTCTTTTGTGAGGCAACAATATATTGTTTCTGGGTTTTAGGCAAGCGTGACGGTCAGGCACTTCAAGAAAACATTTTATGGTTAGGGCATCTGTATTAGGGAACCACTGATCAAGTTTCACAAGTTATACAGGTTCCTGTTAGCTCAGTTGGTAGAGCAAACCCCTTGGGTGGTGGTTTTATTTCTCATGGTTTCAGGAGGTAAAAGTATGGAAATGTAGAATTATGTATGGAAATATATGCAGTCCCGTAAGTACCTGGATAAGAACTTCTGCTAAATTACATAAATGTTGTGGATCAGACGTTTGTCTCTTTTTGGTGAATGTGATATTCCTGCCATTTACTGTAGAGCTTTTAGCCTTTAAGGTACGATTTTGACAGTTCCAAATGAATTACTGCATGACTCCCCTATTTCTTTCTAATATCATGGCAGCAGAGAAATGCAATCAGTTGCAATCAGCCCTGAGCTATGCCTGTCGTTTCTAATAAGCAGTTTTTGTCTCCGCTAATCTGCAGACCCCTGAGTTGACTCATGCTATTATAAAAGCCCCTCTCATCCATATTCGTCTTCTTCTATCCATGCGGTTCAAAGCTAGAAACTGCAGTGGGTATGTGAATGTTGGGTTTATAAATGACCCTGCTGTTTTTTCTCTAGCTAATGGGATATTTGGTAGGGTGTCAAGCCTGTGACAAACCATTCAGTTGTGCATCCACTACAGTTAACTTCATTTCTGCTCCAGATTCTTACTGTTCTTTTTCCTATTCTTTGCCCAGGTCCCCCTTTCACCCCTATATCTTGCCCTGTCAACCTCCATCATGAGTTCGTGGATTGTGGACAGGAAAGGAGGACCGCTGTACTGCCGACACTTCCTCACGGACAACAGCATCTTTCATGGTTGGTGTCACATGGACACACACACAGACCATCTCACTCACGCAAACAGACACAGTCAGACAAATGCATCTTTTACGGTTAGCATCTCTACCTCACACACACCTACACAGTTATTTTCCAATCATTATCAGTGTTGGTGATGGGAATTTCTTTTTTGGTGTTTAATTGATAGAACACAAGGGGGCGATAGACCTCAGCTGTTTGGACTGTGCTGTTTATTCTGCATTAGGATAGCTCATGCTATAGCGAATCAGCACCAATCAGTGAAATCATGTTCAAAATAGGTAGGTAAATGCTGATGGTGTTGGTGGAGAGGGAATTGTTCCAATAGAGAAGATGATATTAGGTTTAATTATGTCTACATGCTTTCCACAGAGCTACTGTTACTCTTAAATCTCTATATCTGCTAGGTACATCACAATACGTTTAGAAAACATTTTATGTGAACAGCGTTGCCGTGTTTACTTTCCACTACATTTTTACCAACCAACACACCTAAATTTGGAAAATGGTGTGAAGTGATAGAGGGGTTAGACATGGTGTCCGTGCTTTTACAAAGGGATTATGAGTATACCCAAATTATTTTTAACCTCTATGCCTGTGTTGTAGACATTATCCAAGGTTAGACAACACAGAGGGAGAGAACTGTCTGTTTGTCACTGATCAGCTGGATGTGCTTATAGTTACTTTTTCCCAGCAATTGACATCTAATTGCACCTTGTGGCATACTATCATATTAAGTTCAAATATAACTGTCATCTCATTCTAATGTGTGGAACACTATGAGTTGTTTCTTCCATAGGGAAGAGCATTGCCACTTTGAATACATTATTTTGAAATATGTAAATGTGAAAACCTGATTAGCTTTCTTGCAGCTCAATTAAAAGAATGCACTACATCGAATACTTGCATTTAAATACATACAAGGATAATATACAGATTCTATCCCCACACCCAAAACGAATAAGTGAAAGTACCGGATAAAACGAAAAATTACTCTGCAAATTTCCAGTCTGATGCACATTCATTTTAGTAGCAATTTCAGTCAGTCGACCTTCATCAGAGCACGATGATAAATACGAAAACCATACTGAAATAAACATTCTCACCACGGGATTTCTATTTGGGGACTGCTTCAATAACAGAAAAGACCCATAGATATGTGACCAATAGATCCATTCCAACTCCATGATGGATCAAGCCTCTAGTGCTTGTGCTGTCACATCTCCAGACAGAGGACCTGCGGCAGAGACAAACGCTCGTCCTCAGGGCCGCGACACACCACATCAGTAGGGGGTTTTCTGTGTGTTCTGAATACATTATTTTCTTTATGGTTGAGATGGGTGGACCAGCCGTGAGGGGAGAGGAGATAGGAGAACCACACTATAACCTTTCCTCCCCCCTCCTCCTGTTCTAATATTCCCCTTCTCCCCTCTTTTGTTTTCTCCTCCTCTTTTTTGTTTTTTCTCATTCTCCTATTTTTTCCGTTTTTCTCATCCTGTCCTTTTCCTCTTCTCCTTCTTTGTTTGCCACTCATTCTGTTGTCTTGTCCCCTAATTTCTCCAGAGTCCTTCCAATTTCCTCACTATTCTCTCCCTCCATTGATCTGCCCTTGTGCAAGGCATTTAACCCTAGTGGCCCCAGGTTTGCTGTAAATAAAGGTTGACTTGTTGGCCGTGACCCCACTCTTGTGTAGTGTTGTGATCTAAACAAACAGGGGAAATAGAAAAATAATCACATTCCTTTCATATAATTCCTCCTTTTCTTACTTCCTTCTCCATCTTTCCTACATTTTGTCCTTCCTTGATTCCTTCCTGTTGTCTGTAGAGGGCTGGGATTGTTAATGGCTGTAAGGTATTAATTTAAAGGGTAGACGCTGGAAAGGACAAATAAGGGCATGATGAATGCTCCTGGTTTCTGGTGACAGGCAGCATTTCACTGCTAAATCAGTGTCGTCAACAAAACACTAACTCTGTCATGTCTGCAAGAAACACATGCAGACCCGTATGGGCACACATTTACACACACACACTGTAGATGGGAAGGTACCATGTCTTTAGATGAGAGTGATGGCTGTTACATGAGGAAAATACAGATCCTTGTGGGTGTGTGTTCATGGACTGGGATGACTATCAATAAGTGCATACTCCAATCAAAGAGTAATCTGCTTTAATCTGGACCATCAGACGCTATTTGGATATGGCAGTGTTTTTGTGTACCAGACCAATGTTTCATTAGGGAAATGACAGAGTCACTGGGTCAGACAGACACACTCCAACCCAGACACGCTCCACTTTCTCAAAATTGCAAAACAATTACAAGCTCTTTTAAATAACTGCTATGTCCTAACCTAACTTTTGTCCTAAAACGTTCCACTTTACTTGTATTTTATTTTACTACACTCACACACATGAATACATACACAAATATACAATGTCCTTAAATCCTCTAAGAATGTTAAAACAAAATACAGTCAGGCAGAAACAATTATCAACAACTCATTGGCGACATGTGACAAAGACAGCAAACTATCCAAGATTTCAATGATGTTGAATGATGTGGGTTTGTTTACTGGAAGGTGAGTGCATGGCCAAAAGTCATGTTTACACTTTCAATAAAGTGCTTGTCATCTCAGCTTGCCTAAAGGAATGAAAGCAATTTGCACACTGACACTTTGTGACAGAAACACAAAAGTAAATCCAGATACATGTTGCCCTCCTAGAAAAGATCAACACATTTCATGATCAATTCAAAGTGAACAGCAGTGAGCACATTTGGAAAGTGTGTTGCTGCTTTTGGAAGGGACACTCTTGAAACAGTGCCCAAGAAAACCAAGTTGACATGTCATATTGACTACCACCCTGACTCATTCATCTCTACCTTAATGAATTGCTTTGAGAATCTATCTTGGCCCAAATCAAATGCAGATTCCCAGTATCATTGGACCCACTCCAATTTGCCTACTGGCACAACAAAACCACAGAAGATGCAATTTCCTATCCACACAGCCAAAACACACCCGAAGAAGAGGAACACCTGTAATTGTTCTGTTAACTCCTTATCTTTCACATCATCATTTCATTAACACTGTAGTTCTGCATTTAACTGTTTTTCCTTCCAAAGTCATCACCAACTCAGAGGATTTGCTTTGGACACAACTCTGTGCATTTCAAATCTAAAATTCCTGATGTGCGGATTGGCAGTAACACATATACACTAAATCATGACACTGGGAACCCTCATTGGTCCTCATTCCTCTGCTTTACTCCTCGTTCACCAACTGATTGACTCTGGATGACACCATCTACAAGTTTGCAATGATACCATGGTTGTAGGCTCGATATCCTACAAGTAGAGGAGGTAAAGAAATTACAGTGCCAAGACAACCATTGCTTCTATGTCAACAAAACAAAAGAGACGACTGTTGACTTGGAAGCCGAGGACAAAACTCCAATTGACAACCGGGCTGCAGAAGAGTCAGCCGTTTGAAGTTCCTCTGCGTTTGGGTAGCCTCAAGCATTGTCAGCAGGGCGCAACAGCATGTCTTTTCCCTAAGGCGACCCAAGAAATGTGCTTGCCACCCTGGAGCCTTTCCAGGAAGGATCACACCACCATCAAACTGGTTTGTGAACTTCTCTGCAAGTGAGCGCAATTCCCACCTGCTGGTTGTGAAAATGGTCCGATCCATCAATGGGGCTGCGCGTCCACCCATCCATGACCAGTATCTAAAATGATACCTAACAAACGCCTTCAGCATCATATAGGTTATATGTGTGTCCAGGTGATGTCATGCCTATGAAAAGCTCATAGCCATGATAGATTGGAGATAAACAATGCCATTTCCTGCGTATATACAGACATGGTCAAATTTGTTGGTACCCCTCCACAAAAAAGAATTTTACTTATTTACTCTAAAATAGCTGTTATTGCCGTCCAGCATTGTTTATTCTATATTTAATAGATGCATAATTGCTTTTGATTTTCTATTCAACATAATATTGTAAATAATAAACAAATTAAAATCACATGGAACAAAAATGATGGGATTCATTTTTTATCTTGTTGCACAACCTTCAGGCAATCACTGCAATCAAAACTTTTCTGTAGCTCTCAATGAGACTTCTGCACCAGTTAACAGGTACTTTGTTCCACTCTTCCAGAGCAAACTGCTCCAGCTGTTTTCTCTTTTCATAGATGTTCGATGGGATTCAGATCAGGACTCGTAGAAGGCCACTTGAGAATAGTCCAATGTTTGTTTTTCATCCATTCTTGAGTGCTTTTTGCTGGGTGTTTTAATAAATAAAATGCAAATGAATTACTTATTTATATAATTAATTATCATACAATGTGATTTTATGGATTTTTGTTTTAGATTCCGTCTCTCACAGTTGAAGTGTACCTATGATAAAAATGACAGACCTCTACATGCTTTGTAAGTAGGAAAACCTGCAAAATCGGCAGTGTATCAAATACTTGTTCTCCCTACTGTATATGTGTGTAGGCTTTATTTCTTTTAATGTCACTACTGAAAAAAATATATTTTATTTTAAGTGATGGATACCTAAATTATATATGCCACTAGAATTCAAAAGACAAGTCTAACATGCAGAATTCAGTGATGAATGCAGATAATTCTGTTCATTCACTCCCCTTTCAAAACTGGCAGTAGTTTGAGTGTTAATTTTGGCAGTGTCTTCACAGATTTTCTTTTCAAGATATTTATTTAAAGGAAGTATATGCTAATGAAGCATGTAGTGTGTTGAAAGAATAATGGAAAATACACCATAAAAAGATACAAATACAACAAAAAAAGGTAAACATATTACTAAAAAAGGGTAAAAATACTACTATGACAAACAAAGTAGTTGTGAAGGCACCCCAGCGTTATGAACCAGCATCAACACCCCCGCCTCCCACAAAAGAAGACATTTGGTAAGTTCCGGAACATTCTGGAGGCGGCCAGCAGACATAGCCACTTATGACTTATACGAGCAATAAGGCAGCCCCAGGGTTCGGGATATAATGCCAATATACCACAGGTAAGTGCTGTGTCATTGGCACATTATGCTCTTAGCTGTGGAATATTGGTCCACCCCTACTATTATTGCTTACATTTACCAGAGCTTTCCCCCAATCAGCATTCCTCTTTTGCCACATCTTTCAGCCAACCAGCATTTGGGATTTGCACCAGACAGTTTATATTTACTACTAAGCCTTTAATGCAGAGGGTTGTAGTATATGGCCAATTAATGACATACCTTGGTAAAGAGCTGTTCTTAGGTTTAACAAAGCAGGAAGATAGGCTTTTGACTTGGTAGAAAGTTGCAATATTTAACATGTCTTGAATAGAAAGGGTCATAACTTGCAATTTTCCAAAACGAATTGCTGTCTGAAAAGCTAGACTCAAGATCTCATTTAATTCGTTAGACCTTCAGTCAGACTAGTCCAACCCAGCATAACAAGTTTTCTATAAACTTAGAAATTATGTTAGGGTCAACTTGGGTTGTTTTTAGTCTGCGCTACGTCAGGGGTTTCATTTGTTGATTTATTTTGTTTCATCTTTGGATATGCAGTGGCATGGCGCACGTAAAAATACTAACATCCGGCGTAATGTGTGTGTGTGAGAGAGAGGAGAAGGCAGAAAGAAGAGCGAGGTAGAGAAAAGGGAGGGAGAGAAAGAAGTAGGTCAAATTATTCCTTCTGCCTTCGCGGGAACTCATGTTCCCTCAAAAAAAAAACAGAGCCCCACTGTCTTGCGCGCTCTCCATGTCTGTCAGAGCGGGTGAGATGAAAGGTAATATAATGTCTGTCAACATAAAAGTTTACGTTTTTAATTCCTGATTCCACAACAACAAAATTGTAAGCTGCAGTTCAGTTCTGACCGAGTTGTTGTCAATTATCTTAGATTGGAAACCCGACTTTAGCTATGACATTTTCAGTCCCTATCGCGAAAGTAGACTTTTTAGTTTCTCTACTGTCGGTGTTTTTGCTTTCTTTTAACTTCCATTAGCCGAGTACTGAGGCAGGCTCCACTCGGCAGGCTATCGGGTGAATTTCTGAAGATAATCGGATTATCGCATTTCCCCCACAGTGAGACTGGTGTAAGGATTGTCACACCTCCATCACCTCACATCTGTTTCTTTGCGCAGAGAACAGGCTAAAGCTGAGACGATGAGTGTGTGCTTAGGGAGAAAAGCGTGCCTTACGCAGCAGAGCCACCAGGTCTTGTGGAGCGTTTAGAGTTCAGTACAGCAACATTAAAAAGCGTTTCATTTGGACTATAGGGGCACCATGGGGACATAAGGACATTTCAGACACATCGACGATATTTTACGTTTTGGCAAATAGGATAACCCGCTGAAGACTACCAATTCCGAAAGAATGTCATAAGTGGATGGAAGGACTCCGTGAGAGCACTACTCCAAAACAGCATCACTTGCCTTTCTCTGGAGGAAATAGCCTACCAACCCAAAGCTATGCAAACACATAATCAATCTTAAATGGCAGAACTTGAAGTCTCCAAAAATATCAGTTTTGAGAGGGGTAAGGATTTTGATTGTATGTTTTATGGTATCTTTGGTGGTAAGGGCGTAAAATCAAAAAGCCAAAGACTGTACTGTCTTTTGCGTGCCTCATTAATTGCTCTTATGAATGGTTCGATTCGGTATTGTTATGGTGATAATGCTTGTATTTTCTTGTTTTTTTTTCTTGTGTCATTCATTTAATAAGAATAGCTTTTTTACGTATGTATTAAAAATAATTCACTATAATGGAGTGAGCACAATTTCACAGCCCTTGTGTGTTTCCACTTTAATGGCCTTTTTGGCTTGTTTAGCTTTAGCTTCTGATTTGACTCAGTCATTTACTTACATTGGCAGGAAATCTGTTTGTCTGGGAAAAACAGTATGAATCCTCAGTAGGGCGCACGCCCACTCCTCGCCTCTATGTGTAGCACGCGGCGCCAGTGAGAGCGCAGGGTGGGAGCTATCCGTGGTGCTGCAGCGGAATGCCGAACTATTCATGGCTGACTGTCGCGAGGGGGCAGAAAATCCGCTTTTCCCGCCCTTATCTGACAAGAGTTGTATGTGCGCTTGTTGTTTTACAGATAGCCTACACGTTCATCCTGCCAATGTGAATCGAAAATGTTGTGTAGGCAAACCATTATAAATTGTAATCCAATCGTCTCTAGTATTTGATTCGATTTCAAAAGAAAATGTAAAATGTCTCTCAGTGGGGGAACTTTCGATTTCAAAATGCAACCCTCGGGTAGGATTTGTGCACAGGCCAAGAACATTGCTTGATGTGCACCTATTGAAGAAAGACAGCAACTCCATGTTCGTTCATAACATAAGCCTTTTAATATATTTCCCAAACTATAACATGCCGATAGTGATGCATAGGCTATTTATACCTCACTGTGCGTTCTTAGTTAGCCTCAAGTTATTTTGGGACTAGATTACAAGAAGCTGTTCAAAAAAGCCCAGTAGCTTTGAGCAGGTGCGGAAATCTGATATAAACTTTGGAGGGGCACTACATGACATTTTCTCAAGAACAATTCCTGAGGGGGACACCCACAGTAGTGCTGTAATGCTGTTTTTGTTCACGCCTTCAGTGCTCTGTTGCTCTGCAAATTCAGCTATTGTGTTGTGGGAACCATACCAACATTAAACAAACTGACTGGAATAACTTAACGTTAGCTATGCACATTGAGTGTATTTTGGAGGGTACACACAAACACGATCACCTTGCTAGCTAAGGAATACTAAATACATTCCATTGTGTTGCAAGCTTGTCTGATTGATTGACTCAAATTCAAACAGCTGAAGACACAGGTTGATGTTACTGAGCTAGCTAGCAAACGTCAGCTAACCCCTAGCTAGCAAAGGGGGGGGGGGGGTTACAATCTGTTGAAACGTAAGAATACGCTATTAAGTGTCTATAATCGGCACAAGTGCTTTCATTGCATGTAATTAACATTATGGAAATTACTTAGTTATGTTTACAGTGATTTATTGAGGGGATCAATCATAATGGTCACATGATAGGGGGTTGTGCCTATGTTTTGGGTTACACTTTCATGCAAGCTCTGGCTTCACTGACACAATATGGTTGACCCAAGGTACAGCTATAAAACACTGATGGGGAAGTGCTGGATTTGCTCTTGACAGGCATTTTCCATGCCCGTTTTGCTGTATAACTGTTATATCGCGAGTGGGTGACCATGGCTCATATTGTGGCACAATGTCTGCCTCTGCGCTGCTTCACAGGCTGTCAACAGATTGGTGCAACCCCGCTCCTAGACAGCAGCATTAGTGTCAAACTGTCGCATCTCCTCCATGCTGTTTGTGTGTGTCTGCGTGCATTAGTGTGTGTGTGTGTATATGAGACACACACACAGAGAAGAGATAGAGATGCACATTGTTGCTAATCCCCTCCACATGGAGGAAAGGGTTTTTTTTCATCTCAAATGAGTTTTTCTTCCTGCCTTTATTTTCCTGATGATGATGATGAATCGCAGCACGCTCTCTATTTCTTTCTATATAAATCTCTGTTTCCCCATGTCTTTTGGTCACCCATTGCTCCAGGATGAAGTAACCAACAGAGCCAAGGTCTTCGCTGTAGCCTATATTGTCCTGTTTTATTTAATCAGTCGCATTGGAGCTGGGCAATTATAGGAACACTTGGCGAAAAAAATGTTTTTTCTTCAATATCAAACTCCGTCCTATGTCCATTCTTCATACCCTCATCCTTTTTCTATACCATCCTCCTCTCCCGTCTTTTCTCTTCCATTCACTTTTATAGTCTTCTACTCTAAGCCTGATGGGTTCATGTTAATTGATCATGTGATAGTGCGTTAGTTTCTTCAGGATGTACTTTTTCTGTATGGGTCAACATAAGGAGTGTATCTTCTGTATGTCCCCTGACTGGTACTTAAGTAAATCAAGCCAAAGCCTACTTAGTTGAAACCATCCAAAAGACTGATCCAGTCATTCTCACTAATTTTAAAAGTCCTTACATCCAAAACTCTGTGCTAAAGTAAAGGGCTGCTAAGGTCTTGTCTACTCCCTGTGAAGTCTGGGTGATCAGACGGTTATCACCGGCTCTGCTCCTAGAGGTATCTCCATCTAAACATATTCATCCATCTTTGGGAAGAGAGGAGAGCGGAAAGGGCCTCTCTGGGAATATTGGAGTGCTAGAGCACTATAGTAACTCACACAATTACAAACTCTCTTTCTGTCTGAGTGTCTCTCTTTCTACCTCCCCCAACCCTCTTCCTTTGATCTGAAGGCTGGTATATTACTCTTGGGGAGATCCCTGTACCACATAGACTGGTGAATACATTAAGAGGCTGCGGTAGTATCATATTTATTTTTACTCTAGTGCCTCTCCTCATTGCCAGCCCTAGGGGGACCTGGGAATCCATTTGTTGCACAGCGCAGAGGGACCCCATCAACTGTAGTAATTAGGCAGCAGTGTGCGCAAGACAAGTATGTGTATTGCTTTTTCTTTCAGTAGGTTTATTGTTGCTTTTCCCACTCGTCTTATAACCTTTGGCCCTCTGCCGCTCTTTTTTGCTCTACATAATATCCTAACAGTTGAACATCTTTTCTCTTTATCACTTTAATTGTTTTATAAATTATTAAAATGTTTTCCTTTGTGCTTTGCATGCTTCTGTTTGTTTTCTGTCTGATTCTGTTCAATCTACAGAGAGATGTATAGCTTTAAGTGGCCCACAGGTTCTATCCTTCACAAATTCTTCAATTGTCGTTGGCATTTTCTGTGTTTGAACCCAAAAGGGAAAGATTATAGTACAATGAAACACTCATGAGGACGATCAATCCTTTAGATATTTAAGCATTTAGGTTGATAGTGGGGTTGTTGTGTTTTGTTTTTGTTATTAATGGCAGTGCTATTGTAATGATTAGGTGCATGATTGATATAGCTACATTTCTACATATGACATGAATGTTTTATAAGAGTTATAAAAGTGACTTTGTGAAGAACTACAGTTGACTATGGTCCTATGGACCCACATCAAAAGTAAAGTACTACAGAGTGAACAGTGTGCTTTTTCGGATTAAGATCATGTCGATTTTTGCGCTGAGCCTAAATGATTTAGAAAATGTCAAGTCTTAGCTGTAGGCTTTTCCGTTCACCATGACAGAGACCGGGTTCATCATGTATTTAACCAGCCGTTAACAACCATCATAGGTCATGCAGCACAGCAGTGGACTAATTGAATTTCATAAGCCGATGAATTTCTTCTTGGAATTTGTGGTCTTGAACGGGAGAAGGGGAGTTATGAAGCATGAACGAGTGAGGTTGAAGATAAAGGGGAGAGTGGGTGGGAGACGAAAACATTAAACAGTAGTGAGAGCCGCAATGCAAAAAGTACATTAGAGAGAGATGGGTGAATGCTAAAGGATTCATGAATGAGATGGAGTGGTTAAAAGTGCACATTGGGCGAGGGGGGGTGGCACCCAAAAGTAAAAATAAAATTTGTGGAAGTGCCAGTGGATCAATGATGTCTCTGGCATACTAAAGAAATCAGGTTTCCTAAAATGAAAAGAAAGAAAAGAAAGACAGGTTGGAGAAAAGGCTGACAGCATGTTACCCACATTTTCAGAAAGGAAGATGGGTGTTGTCTATGAGAGCATGAGGGCATAAGACAGCAGATGGTGTCCTGGTGGATCTCCTCACAGACCTGGATCAGGGCATCGATGAGCTCCTAGACAGTCTGTGGTGCTTCTTGGCAGCGTTGGATGAATCGATACATATCATCCCAGAAGTTCTCAATTGTCACCACGCCATCTCCAGACTGTCACATGCTAAGTGTCAACATGCTCTAATCTGTGATGAAAACAGGGGCGCCAATGGTGGACCTGCCAAATCTGCTGGTCTCAGGGGAATGACAATCGAGCACAGGTCCCACTAGAGGACTTTGTGCCCTCATGCCACCCTCACGGAGTCTGTTTCTGACAATTTGGTCAGAAACATGGTCACCGATATCCCGCTGGAGGTCATTTTGTAGGGCTCTGGCAGTGCTCTCCTGTCCCTCTTCGCACAAAGGAGCAGATACCAGTTCTGCTTCTGGGCGGATGCCCTTCTAGGGCCCTGTTCAGCATGTCTCCTGGTATCATCGCCATGCTCTTGAGACTGTACTGTGTGACACAGCAAACCTTCTTGCGGCGGCACATATGGATGTGCCATCTTGGAGGAGCTGAATTGATTTGGTGTTATACTGTGATGATTACGTGTTCCCTTTGAGCAGTGTAGTTCATTAACATTAGATTGAGCCATTTCGCCTGCGTATCATCATTGCGACTCGTGGGGATAGACACAATGAATTTGCCCGCAATGATGCACATGGAAGCACATGTGAGGCCACTTTAGTTAGTGCGCAAGGCTCAACTCAGAAAACAACATGCATATCGACGTATTGTCCCCCTCACCAACTTGTTTCCACTAAGCTCGAAACTGGGACCCATTCCACATCCCAGTAACTGTTTCTCTGTTGGATATAAAATGGATGCGAACGGCTTAAGGACTCAGCGGGCATAGCGATGTGTTCTTTTCTCTGTAGTGTCAGTAGATGTGACTGTTACATCATCGCTTACCTTAACCCAACTCCCTGAGGTCCCGATTGACCCTGGCTAGCCTTGCGC